>VNKF01008975.1:0-17147 GCA_008044355.1 Drosophila lacteicornis
ATTTTACGTTGTCAACTTTTTGTTTTATTTATATTTCTCGCATAAATGTATTCAAAGTGTGCAAAATGTCGACATACTCGTATATAGTATTTACGCTAAGCACAATTTAACAAAAATTTTAAACTGCACAGCCCACTGTACCGCGACGATACACAGACAGGCGCTTGAATTTTGTGTATTCATCATTTGTCTGTGTGCGTGTTTGCTACACATTTTGTATGGGAATTAGGCAAAACTTTAAAGATTTATTGTGACTAAACTAAGAGCGTCCCCAACATAATTTTTATACCCAAATGTATGTTAAGGCACACCCTATCTATGGTTTTTTTTTTTTAATTTTTAGGAAGGGGCCGGTATAATAGAAAATTACCCTAAATAGTAGAGACCTTTTTCTTAAAAAGAGATAAAATAAATAAAATAAACCATTGTTTAGTGAAACTTCATTTTAAAACTGAATTAAATAAATACAATATTAGGATTGAGTTATGTTACAAATTTAAAAAACCCATAGAACACAAATAAAAGCGAATAATTTTGTATAACTGCTATTATTTTGACCGCAGCTGTACGTGTATCTGCCAATGAATGTTCTTTTGTTTCTGTGTGTGCGTTTATTTGCACGGGCCAAATGAGAACCCCTGTATCGCGTTCCCAGAACCATTTCGCACTTCTTTTATTCTTTTTTTTTTGCGACGATCGTGACGCTTAAATGCAGTTCCTTTGTTGTAACCACCACAAAGCCAAATAATTGCAGGCGCAAAAAAAAAAAAAAATAATAAGAATAGAGCCAACTCAAGAGAGGAAGGAGGAAAGGGAAACAGGAGAGAAGCGAGAGCGAACCCCTTTTTTGGCCAGGAGAGAGCAGCTGCCTCGCTGGCTCTCTCACTCTCACACACACTCAGACAAACGCCGGCAGGAAAATATACATACGCAGCACTGCAGCCATGTAAAAGCAACAACAATAAAAGGGCGACTGGGGGAAACGAAATGGAAACGGAACACAGCCTAGACCAAATTGCAACAACTGCAAATTGGGGGGAACGCATGGCGCCAAACGAAACGTGAGACTAGCGTGCACCCAGAGACACACACTAACAAGCAGATTATTACAACACAAGCTTTTCGGCGTGGGCGCGCAGAGGGGAAACGCATGAGATAACGGAACATGCTGCCGCATTAGTCACCACCAAACAACAGATGTGTACGGTACCACTAAACAAATGAGAGCAAAGGAGCCAGCAGGATGCCGAAATGGGAAGGGAAAGGGAAGCGGTACGGCTTAGCAACCAGTGGAAATCGCATTACAGTTGATATCGACTAAAAGCGATTGCAAATTCCTAAATAACTATTTTTTCGCTGTGTTGATTAAATAATTTTAAGCTTTAGTATAAACAGTCTCTTATTGGAAATAAACTCATGACAGATAGAAAAATGAAACCTTTTAAAACCAACGTGGAAAAAAAAATTGTTCTTCAATTTCTAAGATAAAAACTTACAATACTTAAAAATCCTTTATCGAAATCTCCATTTACATATATTTTTTGACTTAAAAACCAAATAAAAACTAAGATATATTTTATGAATAGTTAAACTAACTTATTTATTTAAATATCATTCTTATTTCCCAAAATAAATCCAATTGTCTAAATGTATTTTACAGTTGTTTATTTAATAAACCTTAGTGTATCAGCGACAATGGCGAAAAAAGAGAACAGCAGGCGAAGTGGAGAGCTGCTAAAGCCAAAGCCTGCCTCTGTGAACTGGTATTATTTTTTTCGAACACTTCCGCCTTTGCCTGCGCCGGCAGCGACGTTGACGTCTCAGCTGCCTGCTTTGCGCCTGTGTGTGTGCAACAGTGCGCTGCTCCATGAATTTGCATAATTTCGGGACTGGGCAGGGGGCGTGGCAGTAATTGCCAAAAAAGCGAATTCATTGAAATGACACTTAGTGTCGATCGTTCAATAATGCGTACTAATTTATAAGGTATTATTATTAAGCACATTGTGCACATTAAACAAACCTGTATTGCAGTTTATTCCTGTCGCGCGCTCGATGCAAAGAAATGGGGGGAAAAAAGCTGAACTGCCGTTTTCTTGATTGTATGCGTTTTCGGGGTGTCGGTGTTTTTGGAGCAACTTCACGTTCAATGCATTGCGAAAATAATTATGTTTGCCGTTGCACTTTTTGTTTTTTGTTTTTGTGTTGCCGCCGCTGTCGGTGTCGTTCTTCTTCTTCTTTCGCTCTCCTCTTCGCCTCTCTTTTTTGCCGCCTTTTCTGCTGATGCTTTCAAACAAATCGCGCACACACCACACTCATACACACAAGCACACGATGGCGGCACACTCTGTGTGCGATGCAAATATGCTAATGCGGCTGTTTGCGACACTTCTGTTGGCCTACAACTACGGTTAGCTGATTCCGTTGTTGGCCTGGCCCCCAATATATTGGCCACAAAATGAATTAACAAACAATACAAATACACAAACGCAAGCTGCGGCTTTTCTGTTGCTTAAATCGCGTCAGAACTAGGGGTGAAAGAAGAAGCGAGATTGCAATCGAATAGTCGATATTTTCAGATTCTAAAATTCCCGACATCGAAAAGATATTTGTTGAGTTTTGTCTCGTTAGTTTTGTTTAAAGCGAAATAATTACTAAATTTTCGCTTATTTTAGCCAAAACTAATGGTTTGACTATCTAAAAAAAATCCTTGTCTATTTTATACAACTTTTGAATTTAAACGTTGTATTTTGAAATAACTAGGACCTGCTTTATCTCAATATCTTATTTTATTAAATATTTTAAAACTGCTGCAAAACAAGTTTTTAAGTATTATACTTAAATCGATTGTTTCCCTGCTTTTAGAATCAACCGATGTCTCCGCTGTAATATCGATTTACTTCCATCCCTAAGTGCCAGGCACGTTGTTTTTTGTAAACAAACTGAATTACCTTTTTAAACACTTAAAATGGGCGCCCTTGCAGAGGTGAGCAACTGATATTACATTCGTAGAGCTTTTGGTTAAATGAAAAATCCTCCCTAGTTGGCTGGCGACGAGAAGAACGGCGAGGGATCCCGCACGTTTGTGTTCTCTAACGAGGGCCACACGTTGGGAAATGCACTGAAAACCATAATTGCCCGTTACCCCGAGGTAGACTTTTGCGGCTACACCATTCCGCACCCCACCGAGCAGAAGCTCCACTTTCGCATCCAATCCCACCGAGACCGAGCCATCGATATACTGAAGCGGGGTCTGGAGGATCTGGAGGCGCTGTGCGATCACACAATGGTCACTTTTGAGAAGGAGATGAAGGACTTTAATGCTATGAAGGAGGAGAATACATGATTGGCCAGAGGCTATATAAACTAGACAACGCTGCGTGCCTTCTTGGGATCGTAGTTGGGCTTGCGCAGATGGTGGTAATTGGGCAGGACCTTTCGCAGAAAGTCGATCTGCAGCGTCTGTGATCCCTGCTTGTCGATGGCCTCGCGTTGCAGTGCCTGCTCTCCGTAGACAATGGTGTTCTCCGGCAGGCGCTGGCTGGTGAGCATCTTGATGCCGGCCCCAACCACACAGCCACTGGACACGGTGACGCCGCGGCCCACGAAGCACTTGCTCTCGAACACATTCTTGTCGCCAATCCGAGCTGCCTCCACATTGCAGCCCACCTCGAAGACGTTGTGCGGGCCAATGCTGAGGATGTTATTCGCATCCCAGCTGGCTCCGGCTTCCAGGCGATGGGCTATGGTTGCATACTCCTCGATGATGCAGTTTTCTCCTATTATTATGGGACCCGCCTCTGCGATGACTGTGGCACTCGGGTGCACAACGCAGCCCGAGGAGAAGGTGATGTCACCGCGCAGGTTGCTCTCCTCGCAAACGACCGACTTGGGGAAGATTTTGATCCTATGGGAGGGGGTGTAGGGATATTATATATGCCTATTTCGAAGCTAATCCGTTACCTGTTTTCCGAAGGCATTTTCCTGTTTTCTATGTTTACGTTTTCCCCTGAGTTTAAATGGTGCTAAAAAATACCACTAATACCAATCGATTGTCTCGTAAAGCTCTAGGACGTGCGATATTTTCTAGCTAGATCAAGCTTTTTTTCGGTTTTTAACCATTTGCATACATTAAATTAAATCCTCTTTCCTTTAGTTTAAATTTGAGTTAATTTATAAGCTCCGTACTCAGACACACGAAAAGTGTTTCTAAGCAGTACGATTGAGCGAGAGGGTGAGTATTGACCTCTCGTTTTGGCTCAATGCTTAGGAACACTTTTCGCGTGTCTGAGTACGGAGCTATAATTTTGAAATTATATTTTTTCTATCCCCTTTTTGTAATTTGATTTGACTGTCAGCCCTGGCTTATCGAGCTATCGAATATCCGGCATTGGGTATCGGTTTTTTTTGTACGAAACTTCAGGCTGATGCAATTTGGAGGAGCTTTTAAGAGGATTTAAGGGCCAGTTCTCAGTAAAAGATTAATCATAAGTCAAACAAGATGTCCGCCGACCAGTTGGCAGAGTTAACCATTGGTAAGTGTGCCTGCTTTGGGGGAATCCGGGAGCAACAATGCGTCCACGTTGTCAAGCCAGCCGAAATTATCGATCTACAATGCAATATATGTATGTATATTTATGACCATGTGCAGGCTCTATCTTCACTTCGGAGAAGAAGGGAAGCGACGATGCAGGCGATGGCAGCGAGTCCAAGCCCTTCAAGACCATCCTGCAGGCGATGCGGAGTGCTGGAAAGGAGCCCTTCCCCACCATCTACGTGGACAGCAAGGACCCGAGTGCCGCAGAGCCCTTCGAGCCGGCCGCCAAGTCGCAGCTGAAGAAGATCCAAAAGCTGTTCGTGCGTGAGTCGCAGAAGAACGCCGAGAAGCAGCAGCGCGAGGCCGATGATGCGGTGAAGCGCCAACAGAATCTGGAGGAGGCACGCAAGGTGAAAATCGCCGAGGATCCCAGTTGGCCGGTGGCCCGCAAGATTCGCATCCTCGAGGGCACCGCCAACCGTGGCTCTCGCGTCAAGGTCTATGGCTGGGTGCATCGGCTCAGGCGGCAGGGCAAGTCCCTCATCTTCATCACCCTGCGCGACGGCACCGGCTTCCTGCAGTGCGTGCTGAACGATCAGCTCTGCCAGACTTACGATGCCCTGGTCCTGAGCACGGAGAGCACTGTGGTCCTGTTCGGCACCTTGAAGTTGGTACCGGAAGGCAAGACGGCTCCCGGTGGCCACGAACTTAACGTGGACTACTGGGAGGTGATCGGATTGGCTCCACCCGGTGGCGCAGACGCCATTCTCAACGAGGAGGCGCAGCCGGATGTGCAGCTGGACAACCGGCACATCATGATTCGTGGCGAGAACACCTCCAAGGTGCTCAAGATGCGTTCGGTGGTGGCGCAGGCATTCCGGGCCCATTACGAGGCTCGCGGCTACAACGAGGTGACGCCACCAACGCTGGTGCAAACCCAAGTGGAAGGTGGCTCCACCCTCTTCAAGCTGAAGTACTTCGGGGAGGAGGCCTACCTCACCCAGAGCTCGCAGCTGTATCTGGAGACGTGTCTGCCGGCCCTGGGCGATGTCTTCACCATTTCCCAGAGCTATCGGGCGGAGCAGAGCCGCACGCGCCGCCATCTGGCTGAGTATTCGCACGTCGAGGCCGAGTGTCCCTTCATCTCGTTCGATGAGCTTCTGGACCGCCTGGAGGATCTGGTGTGCGATGTGGTGGATCGCGTGCTCAAGTCCCCGTGGGGCTACTTGGTGAAGGAGCTCAACCCCGACTTCAAGCCGCCGCAGAAGCCATTCCGTCGCATGAACTACGAGGATGCCATCAAGTGGCTGAAGGAGAACAATGTGACCAAGGACGATGGTACCTTCTATGAGTTCGGCGAGGATATACCCGAGGCACCGGAGCGCAAGATGACCGATACCATCAACGAGCCCATCATGCTGTGCCGCTTTCCGGCCGAGATCAAGTCCTTCTACATGTCACGCTGCAAGGAGGACCAGCGATTGACCGAGAGCGTGGACGTTCTGCTGCCGAATGTGGGCGAGATTGTGGGTGGGTCGATGAGGATTCACGACAGCGAGGAGCTGCTCAAGGGCTACCAGCGCGAGGGCATCGATCCCAAGCCCTACTACTGGTACACGGATCAGCGTATCTATGGAACCATGCCGCACGGCGGCTACGGCTTGGGCCTGGAGCGCTTCCTTTGCTGGCTGCTCAACCGGTATCACATCCGCGAGGTCTGCCTGTACCCTCGATTCCTCGACAGATGCAAGCCCTAAACAGTGGGAGGAGGGAGATGATGAGCTTCTGCCAGCATTTACACAACAAGTTTACCGTAAACTTAACACAATTCTTTTTAATAATTTGTAGCTTCTGCTCATGAAATGAAACTTATTACAATTTACTTGTAAAAATATGCAAGAATAAAGGCCGCGCCTACGCTTATACCGAAAATAATTTATTGTCTTATCTTATTTGTCACTTTTTTTTAGTTTTTAAAACGTAAACGGTGTTATCGCCTTGTTCCACTGCTGCATTCAGCTCCATTCTCGAGAATGGTCCATTATTTTACATCGACAGACCATCCGTATCCATACATACTAAACACAATACCCAAAAATATCGATTATTAGGCGATATTTCTCAAGTTCCTTTCCTAAATCTTCCTTCCCATCCCTAATTTCTTGTTGTTCTTGAAATTATGAATATTTTTCTAAAAAGATGAATAAAAACTAGATGAAAATCGACAGACCTGCCGTATCTATACATACTAAAAACAATACCGGGAAAATATCGATTATTAGGCGATATTTCTCAAGTTCCTTTCCTAAATCCTCCTTCCCATCCCTTATTTCTTATTGTTCTTGAAATTATGAATATTTTTGTAACAAGATGAATGAAAACTAGATCAAAATCGACAGACCATCCGTATCTTTACATATTATTAGGCGATATTTCTTAAGTTCCTTTCCTAAATCTTCCTTCCCATCCCTAATTTCTTATTGTTCTTGAAATCATTAATATTTTTGTAAAAAGATGAATGAAAACTAGATCAAAATCGGCAGACCATCCGTATCTATACATACTAAACACAATACCGAAAAATATCGATTATTAGGCGATATTTCTCAAGTTTCTTTCATAAATCTTCCTTCCCATCCCGAATTTCTTATTGTTCTTGAAATTATGAATATTTTTGTAAAAAGATGAATGAAAAGTAGATCCAGCGCAGCATTTTATTGTCGCCACTGCTTAATGCGATACTCCTTAAGCTGTGGTAGGGAAATATTTCTGATATTCAAGATATCAAAGCTCCAAGCATAGATATTAATAAGTCCTTGAATGGGTCGGTTAACATTAAAGAGGACGTTGTCCGGGTGTCGCAAAAGAAAGCGTGAAATGACCGCTTTCGGCCGCGCAATGATGGAGGCCGTCCCAATTAGAATGTAAACAAGGCCGGATCAGCTGATCGCCCCATTCACATGTCGGCGGAGAATGTAGATGGAGCTGTGGAACAACCGACGCTCCATTTTCGAAATAACGGAGCAGTGGAACAAGGGTATTAGTTCATGCTTTATATAGCTGAAAATAAATTGATTTCAAAATCGATACTATCCGTTTCTAGTATTGATTTCGTTTTGAAAGAACAGGTTTTCGATTTAATCGATTAAATCGATATTATTTTCTAAAAGAGCGAAAAACATCGATGCCCTGAGAACCGATTTTTTCGCAGCTCTAAATTAGAGCCTTCATTTTAAGATTAAGATCCTAATAAGATTAAAATTAAGATTATATCCATAAATATCCTCTCAGCTGGTGATATTTTCAAAGAGCTGTTCGATATCCGTATCCGCGTACTGGTCGGAGCTGCTTACGGCCTGCGCTTCATCCAATTCCATGTCCTCCTCCTGGGTGTCCTCCTCCTCCTCAACGTCAGCCTCGCCGTCGTCCTCCTCCTCCACGACATCGGTCTGGGGCACCGCCTCCACCTCAGCGGTCAGGTGCTCCTTGCGGTAGTGACTCCGCAGCAGTTCGCTGATGGTGGCACAGACAATCTGCCGCACCTGAGCATCAAATCCCGGCGGCAGCCAGCCCGTTCTCTCGTTGCACACGGCTCCAGTGAGCGGCGTTGGTATCTTCTCCAGCATTTCCTGGATTTTCGCCATCCGGACGTCGGAGTAACGCAGCATGCACTGCCGAGAGCGGGGCAGCTTGTGCTCGTCAAAGTAGGGATAATCGATGTCCTGGACCAAGTCGGAGGTGCCGTCCTCGGCAGGCCCAAACGAAACGTTAGCCGCCTTGCGTTGCTTCACGAATTTCTTGGAGTATACGAATTCGGAGAGGCCAGTGCTGAATCTAAGCCGGAAGTCGAAGGTCTGATAGTAGCGGCTATTGAAATCCTTGCGTGGATCGTAGCCAAAGCGTACGTACAGCGTCCGCCAGGGTCCGTTGCTAAAGTAATACGCCAGCGAAGGGGTGATGCACTTCAGCTTGTCGTTGGTCAGTCCAGACTCATACTGCAGAGCAATCCGCGTCCAAATGGGGCAGTCATCGAACAGCTTCTTCACGCTGGCCAGCTGCTCATCGGAGACGTATTTCACCTTGAGTCGCTTGAGATTCTGTGAGTCCGCCTGGGCGGGGAAGCTGTCCACCATGTTGAAGGAGATGACGTCCTGGTTCTCGTAGGTGGCCTTCGACTGCACACCCAGCACCTCCAGCTGGCCATCCTCCTGGCTATCGTTGCGATAGGTTCCCGCGTAGACGACGTCGACGTGCGTGAACAGTTCGGGGAGGGACAGGAGCTGATTGTGTCGGCGTCTGCGGGAAGATCGTTGGAGTTTATCAAATAATACAAATTATAGATGAAATTTGAAATTACTTGAAATAGTCCAGATCGGCGGTGTCTCTGGGCAACAACTGATCCAGGGCATAGGTGAGCTCCAGGGCAGCGTTGGCACTGTCACTCCTCGGCGTTGACCAAATTGGCAAATACTGAAAGTCACACAGGGAATCGAAGCTGAAGGCCCTGCTGCAGTGGCCCACAACGCGCACAAAGTACTCCGGCGGACGCTGTCTGTCCTTTTTGTGCCGCCTGACGGTTATGGAGAGCAGGACTCCGGTTTTGGCGACACAGTCACCGAAAGTGGGCTTGTTGTAGGGGTTTTCCGGATGGAAGCGCAGTGGCAGCCGCTTGACCTCATCGCCCAGCACCTAAAAGGAGTTGGATCTTGGAGGAAACTACTCGGATCTTTGGTAATTCAATACTTACCTTGGATATGTTGATTATACCGCCGAGCGTGTTCAGCATTCGGTCGGGATTGACCACTTTGCCGGGATATTCAATCAATTCAAACTCCTTTTGCGGATTAAAACTCAACTGGCGCGACATGGTATTAAATTGAGATGGGATTTAATGAAAATAACAATGGAAAATATATCGAGTATGAAGTCATAATAAAGCTATCGATTAATATACAGCTGAGGAAAAAATAATAGAAACAACCAACATGTTGGCCTTTGGAGCTTAATTATTAATATTTCGTGTAACTTATACGTAGGAATGGTACTACATATTATTTGTTATTCAAAATACTGTATTTATTTATTTAATATGATCATCCTAGTACTAACACATTTTTAAGTTAGATTATCATTTGATATTTTTAAGATTTATGTGCTATTTTGTAGGTGTTCAAATAGGGTTGATTTAAATTGTGGTGCGCTTCGAATGGACTTAAGATTATGAGGGAGGTCGTTCCATAGGCGAACAGTGTGTATGGAAAATTGCTTTTCAGATACTGATCAAATAAAAACACCTCATAACGAGGTGAGATTAAAGTGACGATACCACATTAAACTCAAAAAATTTCTGATACCAAATTTTGTGACGATTAATAGTTATTTAAACAAAAATATTTAAAAAGTTTTTAATTAGTTTCAAAATCGTCACGCTGCCTGTTTTGCCTTTTTAAATTTTTCAGCTAAGGGCCGATTTTGAAACTAATTAAAAACTTGTTTAATATTTTTGTTTAAATAACTATTAATCTTTGCTACCAATTTTAATGAGTAATATCTCGAGAAAGCGAATTTTCCCAGATATGTGTTATATACCAAAAGTTCAGAAATCTCAAGGGCTATATGGCCTTGAGTGACTATCAAAATCGTTAGAGCCATTTAAAAAAAAAACTTAAAAACCTTTAAAAAAAAAAAAATTTAATTATAAATTCTTAAATATTATATTTAGATAAATTATGTCAAGGCAAAGCTATTATCATTTCAAAATACCTTTAGAAATTATGGGCGCGGGAAATTGAGCTTTTTCAGCTGTTTTCCCGCCGAACTAGCGGAAACCCAAAAAGTCGTAAAACAAAATATGTTTAGCTCGAGCTGTTTAATAAAATAAAAGTGGTTACAGAACTCTAAAACAAAAAAAAAACAGACAAACAACAGGACAAACGTTTTCATTTCGGAAAGGCCGTTAAAATCTTGTTTATTGAATATTTTTTGAACGGAGTATCGGATCAGGATGATCGAGGTGTCATTCGACGCGTATTTAAAGCTAGATTACAAGAACAACAAATTTTTTAGGATTTTTGCTCCACCGGCCCCAATAGCTCCAATTTTCAAAATTTTCAATTTCGCACTTTCACTCTAATTTCTCCTAAACTAATCCGTTTTTGAAAAATCTTAGTATGCAGTTTCAAAGAGGTTTACAATACCTTTCGATCAAGATATAAATGGTTCTGATCGGACTATGGTAGTAGATTTTCAATTCTACGGTTGTATATAGTAGTTTCCTTGCGCACCACAGTCTCGGTGCTCATCGTCACTACGTGGACTGCCGTCCACAGTGATATCCGATATCGTATATTTGTAATATTTTTTGTACGGTTTTGATTTTATTAAAATCGATTCGTCCAGGTATATGGCTTGGAAATCATTTGTTAAATTTGTTTAATCACGATTTAAGAATAAATTTTCGTTTGAAAACATGGTTAAAGTTTTATCACTATTTTTCCACCACTGTACCACTGTAGCTAAAATATAGCTTAAGTTATAATTAAGATGGTTTCAAATAAAACACTTTGACAGTAAACAGCATAAATGTTTCCTTAGAGAAATTAAGTCCACTTAAATATTTTTCATTGTAACCATTGGCCAAAAATTTCGTTTATAAAAATAGCTAAATAGCTACAATTTAGAAAATAGCTGTTCTTGCATCTCTGCAAACTATTGTTATCGATAAACAGCCGGTGATTCCCTCTTCTTCTTTTTGTTTGGATTTGTTTATTAGTACAAAAATGTCGAGCAAAAACAGGAAACGCACGGCCAGCAGCAGCAGCAGCGCCGAGGAGCCGGACAGCGAGGAGGAGTCGCGCCTGAAGGATCTGCAGGAGCGCGACGAGTTCGCCAACAGGCTCAAGCAGCGCGATGAG
Source organism: Drosophila lacteicornis (assembly GCA_008044355.1). Classification (NCBI taxonomy): domain Eukaryota; kingdom Metazoa; phylum Arthropoda; class Insecta; order Diptera; family Drosophilidae; genus Drosophila; species Drosophila lacteicornis. Next base: position 11,449 of record VNKF01008975.1, read on the forward strand.
GATCGCACCAGAAAGGTGGTGGACTCCACCGGCGGACGCAAGGCCATCGAGGAGGCCACCAAGCGCTTGAAGCTGGAGCACGAGGACCGGGACAAGATTGTGCCCCACCTGCGTCTGCAGTCGCGACGCCAGTACCTGGAGAAGCGCAAGGACGACAAGGTGGCCGAACTGGAGGCGGACATCCTGGACGATGAATACCTCTTCGATGAGAGCGTGTAAGTTAACTGAGAATGGGAGAGTTTAGAGCAAATAATTAACCAATTATTAATTAACAGATTAACCAAGCGGGAGAAGGAGGAGCGGCAGTACAAGAAGCAGCTGCTGAACATTGCCAAGGAGCATGAGAAGGCGCGGGAGCTGGAGCGCGTGCAGCGCTATAAAATGCCCCAGGACCTGAAGAAGGGCGAGAGATGTGAGTGAATGATCTACCATAAGCCTCGCCAAACCTTAAGCTTCTTTTCTATGCCCCAGCGGAGTACGTGGAGGTGGATGACTTTGAGAGGCAACCGAATTCGGAGCAGAAGAAGTGGGAGGCCGAGCAACTGGCCTCGGCACGCTTCCAGTTCGGTGCCAAGGATGCCAAGGCTGAGGAGGAGTACGAGCTGCTGCTGGACGATCAGATAGACTTTATCCAAGCCCTGACTCTGGACGGAAGTCGCGAAAAGTCCAGCAGCCGGCAGCCGGAACTCACGGAGAAGGAGCGCAAGCGCTTGACTTTGGATGAAACGAAGCGGTCCCTGCCCGTTTATCCCTTCAAGGACGACCTGATAGCCGCCGTGAAGGAGCACCAGGTGCTAATCATCGAGGGTGAGACGGGCTCGGGCAAGACCACCCAGGTGCCGCAATATCTGGTGGAAGCGGGCTTCACCAAGGACAAGAAGATGATCGGATGCACGCAGCCGCGTCGCGTGGCCGCCATGTCGGTGGCAGCGCGTGTCGCCGAGGAGATGGGCGTTAAGCTGGGCAACGAGGTGGGCTACAGCATCCGCTTCGAGGACTGCACCTCGGATCGCACCATCCTCAAGTACATGACGGACGGCACGCTGCATCGCGAGTTCCTCTCGGAGCCCGATCTCGCCTCCTACAGCGTGATGATCATCGACGAGGCCCACGAGCGGACCCTGCACACGGACATCTTGTTCGGTCTGGTCAAGGACATTGCCCGCTTCAGGCCGGAACTGAAGCTGCTCATCTCGAGCGCCACCTTGGATGCGGACAAGTTCTCGGCCTTCTTCGATGATGCCCCCATCTTTCGCATACCCGGACGCCGTTATCCCGTCGATATCTTCTACACCAAGGCCCCCGAGGCGGACTACATCGATGCCTGTTGCGTTTCGGTGCTGCAGATCCATGCCACGCAGCCCTTGGGCGATATTCTGGTCTTCCTTACCGGCCAGGATGAGATCGAGACGTGCCAGGAGGTTCTCCAGGATCGCGTCAAGCGGCTGGGCTCCAAAATCCGTGAACTGATCGTCATACCCGTCTACGCGAATCTTCCCAGCGACATGCAGGCCAAGATCTTTGAGCCCACGCCGCCCAATGCCCGCAAGGTGATCCTGGCCACGAACATAGCGGAGACCTCGCTGACCATCGACAATATCATCTATGTCATAGATCCCGGCTTTGCCAAGCAGAACAATTTCAACTCTCGCACCGGCATGGAGTCCCTGATGGTGGTGCCCATTTCGAAGGCGTCGGCCAATCAGCGAGCGGGCAGGGCGGGACGCACGGCGCCTGGGAAGTGCTTCCGCCTGTACACTGCGTGGGCGTACAAGCACGAGCTGGAGGACAACACGGTGCCGGAGATACAGCGCATCAATCTGGGCAACGCGGTGCTCATGCTGAAGGCTCTGGGCATCAACGATCTCATACACTTTGACTTCCTGGATCCGCCGCCGCACGAGACGCTCGTCCTGGCTCTGGAGCAGCTGTACGCGCTGGGGGCCCTCAATCACCACGGGGAACTGACCAAGTTGGGCCGCCGCATGGCCGAGTTTCCGGTGGATCCCATGATGGGCAAAATGCTGCTGGCGAGCGAAAAGTGAGTAAGATTTCAAGTGGAAACTGCAATTTCTTAATCCCTTTATCCCTTTCAGATACAAATGCTCCGAGGAGATGGTCACCATTGCCGCCATGCTGTCCGTGAACAGCGCCATCTTCTACCGGCCCAAGGACAAGATCATCCACGCGGACACCGCCCGAAAGAACTTCAATGACCTGCACGGCGACCATCTGAGCCTGCTCCAGGTGTACAATCAATGGGCGGAGACGGACTACAGCACCCAGTGGTGCTACGAGAACTTCATCCAGTATCGGTCCATGAAGCGGGCCCGGGATGTGCGCGAGCAGCTCGTCGGACTGATGCAGCGCGTGGAAATCGACATGGTTAGCTGCTTGCCGGAGACCATGAACGTTCGCAAGGCGGCCACTGCCGGCTACTTCTATCACGTGGCGCGTCTGTCCAAGGGGGGACACTACAAGACCATAAAGCACAACCAGACGGTGATGATACACCCGAACTCGTCGCTCTTCGAGGAGCTGCCGCGCTGGGTGCTGTACCACGAGCTCGTGTTCACCTCCAAGGAGTATATGCGGCAGGTGATCGAGATCGAGAGCAAGTGGCTGCTGGAGGTGGCGCCGCACTACTACAAGGCCAAGGAGCTCGAGGATTCCACCAACAAGAAGATGCCCAAGGGAGCGGGGCGGGCCGAGATGACGCAGTAGATATGGGAATTTCGGCTAGTTTTGTACAAATTAAAATGCAATTACCCCTAAATGAGGTAAACGTTTGTTTTATTAATTAAACAACAAACAATCGATATTTAAAAAATTGATGACACGCGCCATATTTCTAATCGATAACTCAAAGGCACAGTGGCGACATCTACTTGTCATGTTGCAAAGTTATGATTAGAAATTATATTTTTGGAGGAGGTTTTTTTTTAATTATATTTATTAATTTGTAAATTATAAATAAATGTAGCATATTCAACAAGATAGTCTAGTGCTTATATGCTTAAATCTAGCAAAAACTAAGCCATCAATTTCGATATTTAAAAAACTGATGAAGCGCGCCATACTTATCGATAACTCAAACTCAGTGGCGACATCTACTTGTCATGTTGCAAAGTTATGATTAGAAATTATATTTTTTGAGGAGGTTGCTTTAATTTATATTTATTAATTTGTAAATTATAAATAAATGTAGCATATTCAACAAGATAAGCACTTTATATGCTTAAATCTAGCAATAACTAAACCATCGATAATCGCCGCTATAACTTATACGCACCTGTCAACTCTGTTCAATACATTCATCGAATTATCGTTCTGCCGTGCGGTTGAATTTCGTGTTTTGTTCGTTTCAAAGGGCAAAATTGCACAATATTCTGATTTAATTTAACTCAAAGAGCTTTAATTAGTAAGTGTGAAACGGGCAGATTGCTCTGCACAGGAAACCCCATTCAATTAGGCCGAAAATCGTGTAAACATCACGTTGTCGGATAACGATGACGTTCTAACCTAAAAACTTGATGAAATTGCTTAATCCAGTCGGCTTTTTATTTATGTGTAGATATCCGTTTGCGACACTAACTGGATAATTCCTTTTGTTTTTTACGTTACCACAGACGACACAATGGCTGCTCAATTCTTCAATCGCATCGGCCAGATGGGCCTTGGAGTGGCGCTGCTGGGCGGCGTTGTAAATTCGGCGTTATATAATGTGGAAGGCGGCCACCGGGCGGTGATCTTCGATCGCTTCACCGGCGTCAAGGAGACTGTCGTCGGCGAGGGCACCCACTTCTTCATACCGTGGGTGCAGCGGCCCATCATCTTCGACATTCGCTCGCAGCCCCGCAACGTGCCAGTGATTACGGGCAGCAAGGATCTGCAGAATGTGAACATTACGCTGCGCATCCTGTACCGCCCCATTCCCGACGAGCTGCCCAAGATCTATACCATTTTGGGCCAGGACTACGACGAGCGTGTGCTGCCCTCCATCGCGCCCGAGGTGCTGAAGGCTGTGGTGGCCCAATTCGATGCCGGCGAGCTGATTACCCAGCGTGAGGTGTGTACTAGATATGCCACCGCCTTAATTAAATATTAATCCGAACTTTCCCCTTTCGCAGATGGTATCCCAGCGCGTTTCCCAGGAACTGACGCTGCGTGCCAAGCAGTTCGGCTTCATTCTGGACGATATCTCGCTTACACACTTGACCTTTGGACGGGAGTTCACGCTGGCCGTCGAGATGAAGCAGGTGGCCCAGCAGGAGGCTGAGAAGGCCCGCTTCGTCGTGGAGAAGGCCGAGCAGCAGAAGCTGGCCTCCATCATTTCGGCGGAGGGTGATGCCGCTGCCGCCGGCCTGTTGGCCAAGTCATTCGGTGAGGCCGGCGATGGTCTGGTGGAGCTTCGTCGTATCGAGGCTGCTGAGGATATCGCCTACCAGCTATCGAGGTCCCGCGGCGTCGCCTACTTGCCCAGCGGACAGAGCACGCTGCTCAACCTGCCCTCGACCATCGCCCAGTAGCTGGGCGCAGCGCCTAGTTCCGTTAAGTTGTAACTACCTACATATAGCATTTAACTAAGTACTTTTCGATTTTTGTTTCTGCTGAAATATGCAATTCGACTGACTGAGTGTGTGGAGAAAATGAAGCGAAACAACCTAAATTTGTCTCATGTAAACGGTTTTCTTTCCATTCTCTTCCCGATCGGGGTCGATCCTCGGTCCTCGGTGCGTGCTCCGAAGGTGGCTCAACCCTTGTTGTCTCCCCGTTGTCTGGGCTGCTGCGGGGGCACGCGTCCAGCTGATTTGGTCCATAAGATCTGCATCTCTGGCGAAAAGAATTTCAGTTAAACCAATACGTGCAGAACACAGAAAAAATTGTGAACAATAAACATTAAAACGTATAACTTATTTCGTTTATTAATTTATTGGATTTTAGGGGGTATGCTATAGTTTTTATACCCGGTACCCATAGGGTACAAGGGCATTATGGGTTAGTGCCAACCTCTGTCCGTCCACGTGAAACAACAGATCTCAGAGACTATAAGAGCTAGAGTTACCAAATTTGGTGACAACATTGGAATCTGTTGCACGCAGATCAGGTTTATTTTAAAATTTGGCCACGCCCACTTGCGCCCTCATAAATCATAAAAAACGTTATAAGGCTATACTCGTTATTTTCAGGTTAAAGTTAATCGATAAAATAAATAAATAAAATAAAATGGACGTTTCCTGAAAATTTCAGTAAAATCGGATGATAAACATGGGAGATACTAGCAATAAGGTTAGAATTTTAACACACCACCCTAAGGCACTGCTGTTGCAAGCTGTAGCCGACAGGTGGCGCATTCGAGCCTTGGCTGTGCGATATAATGGCGCCAATGTATGTATGTACAAAGTAGTGTATGTACATTTTTAAATTGCCTTTTAGTGTGAAGCGCAAACGTTTAGGTACCGGGTATCTCACAGTCGGGCACAGTCGACTGTAGCTTTCTTACTTGTTTTCACATGTAACGGGCAAAAGGAAATATCTCCAACGCCATACATATTATTTTATTATTTATTAAGCAATAATGTGTTGCATTTCAAGTTGGAATCGGCTGAAATGGCCCTATAGGTTAGAGGTGGTAGTCGTGGGGGAAGTATCGATAGGTAGGCGATAGGTTAGAGGTGATAGTTGGGGGAAGTATCGAT
>VNKF01008976.1:0-12226 GCA_008044355.1 Drosophila lacteicornis
TCAGAAATAAGTCCTAAAAATACTACCACACAAATTTTTTTATCATTTTCAAGTTGTGGAACAATTTTTTCTATGAAAATATGCCAAATCTCAGTTGATTCCAGGGAAAATCGCTGAGGAGTCCTTATTGTCTATAAAGGATATTTAACTAATACTCAAAAAAATTCTTATCCATGGATCTATAATAATCAATCAATCAGGTATTCCTAAATAATTTTTTTAGGATGTGGTAATTTTTCAAAAGTTTCACTACTATTATTTTGACCGACTCAATTTTCGTCAAATTGAACATTTATATTTTTCCTTAATAATTCTTTTGAGTAATTTCAAGTTGTTATGTGTTATTAACATCTACTATTAGTTAAGCTTTAATGAAAATTAAAATAATTTTTTTAAAGAGCTTACAAAGTTATTTTTTTGTGGATTTTATATAGCCTTACTGGGCACTACTATTATTTTGACCGCAGCTGTACATATATATTTATATATACCGGGATCGGGGCGGACCGGACCGAGAGGCCGGGCCATTCGCATTCGCTGGCAATGATGACGCGGCACAGAGCGGCCGCCGCTGAGAAAATCTGTGGCATCATTCCCTCGTCTCGCGGCGGGGTGGAAAACGCCCAGTGCCCGCCCGGCCAAGTGGTTTCTTTGTCTGCCACAGCCCCAGCCTCAGCCTCTGCCTCCCAAAAAATGGGACACGGAACAAGACGAGGGGTTAAAGGCTGTCCGCCACTCAATCTGGTGAGTCATTAATTGAATTATCGCAAGAGGTGCTATCTAGAAGACTAATTCTAATGCCTAAAATCTATTTAACAACCCAAAATTATGGTCATCGTATTGCTAGCTGAGGTATCTCTGAGATCTAAGGTCTTATACAGACAGACAGTCAGAGGGATGGTGATGCTGATCAAGTAGAAGGGTTCTGAATAATATCTGCCATCTAGAAGCCTAATTCTAATGTCTAAAATGTATTTAACAACCCAAAATTATGGTCATTGTATTGCTAGCTGAGATATGTCTGAGAACTAAGTTCTTGCTGATCTTGCTGATCAAGTAGAAGGGTTTGGAGATGTCTCCTTCTGAAAAAATCCAGGCTAGTAGCTACAAAACTCAAGGATTAATGTATATATTCGAGGATACTTGTACAATTCTTTCAATAAGCTTAAAAAAAACTTTATAAACCCAGCCAGAAAACAAATAATATTCCCTTTATTAAGTACACAAACTCATTACTTATAATGGAAATCGTTTAGTGGAGACTTTCATTAAAGAACATAAAGTATGAAGGATTACTTGAATATCTAAGCAAACGCTTCAAAAGGATCCATAATAAAATCAATAGGAAAAACACAATATTTGAAATCTCGAAAAAAGGTTATTCATATTATTATAACAGTTTTTTTTGCCAATACGCTTATGTTAAAATACTCTGGAGACTTTTTTGTATATTTAAAATATTTGTTAAACTACTCAGAACAGTCCCCATAAATACTAAAATAGTAAAGCCACAATATTAACGCCCCATAAATGTTATTTATATTTTTATAATAGTTTATGACAAAATGCCAAATTTAAAAAACCTCTGGAGACTTTTTAAATTTTCTATATTTTCAATATAGAAATAGTAAGAAGTTATCAAAAAATCAATCAGATCACTGAGTTACTTGAGTTATTATAACAGTTATCACAGTTTATTTGCCAATACAAAATTAGTGTTTTGGCAAATATAGTGTTATAACTGTTATAAACTCTGAAGACTTTTTTGTAGAGTTCAAATTTTTGTTAATCTACTCGGAACCGTCCCCAAAAACTTTATTATAGAATTAGTTCTTTAAAATCTTAACAATATTTAAAATGTATAGTTAAATAGTAAAGCCACAATATTAACGCCCCATAAATGTTATTTATATTTTTATAATAGTTTATGACAAAATGCCAAATTTAAAAAACCTCTGGAGACCTTTCAAATCTTCGGAATCTACTCAAAACGATTCCCATAAATCTCAATATAGAAATAGTAAGTTATAAAAAAATCAATCAGATCACTGAGTTACTTGAAATATTATAACAGTTATTACAGTTTATTTGCCAATACAAAATTAGTGTTTTGGCAAATATAGTGTTATAACTGTTATAAACTCTGAAGACTTTTTTGTAGAGTTCAAATTTTTGTTAATCTACTCGGAACCGTCCCCAAAAACTTTATTATAGAATTAGTTCTTTAAAATCTTAACAATATTTAAAATGTATAGTTAAATAGTAAAGCCACAATATTAACGCCCCATAAATGTTATTTATATTTTTATAATAGTTTATGACAAAATGCCAAATTTAAAAAACCTCTGGAGACCTTTCAAATCTTCGGAATCTACTCAAAACGATTCCCATAAATCTCAATATAGAAATAGTAAGTTATAAAAAAATCAATCAGATCACTGAGTTACTTGAAATATTATAACAGTTATTACAGTTTATTTGCCAATACAAAATTAGTGTTTTGGCAAATAAACTGTTATAACCTCTGGAGACTTTTTTGTAGAGTTCAAATTTTTGTTGATCTACTCAGAACAGTCCCCATAAATCTTATTATAGAATTAGTTCTTGAAAATCTTAACAATATTTAAAATGTATAGTAAAATAGTACCGCCCCATAAATGTTATTCATATATTTATAATAGTTTATATTCTCAAATGCCAAATTTAAAAAACCTCTGGAGACTTTTCAAATCTTCGGAAATCTACTCAAAACGCCTCATAAATGTAATTCATATTTTTATAATAGTTTATATTCCCAATCAAAAAATGTCAAATCAAAAAACCTCTGGTTACTCTTTGGTAGACTTAAAATTGTCAGATATCTACTCAAAACAGTTCCCATAAATCTCAATAGAGAATTAGAAAAAAGTTCTTGAAAAGATCACCGAGAGCCATAAAAAGCTGGGCCCCTTCGATCGAGATTCCCAGATAAACAGACAATCAACAGCCACCCACCGATTCCATGACGAGCCAAAAGTCAATGAAGATTCGAATTTAGATACAAAAGATTCATTCAAAAGTCATTGCGAGCCATGGCGATGAGCTGAACATTGATCGAACCCGATGAGTAATGCAGTTGGCATCTGCAATTGGGAAATCTCAGAGGGCGGAGAAAGGAAAACTGGGTACTGAGGAATAATTTTCCCCGTTCGTTCGCAATGCAGCGAAACTGACGCAGCCGGTGGTGTTGGTGGCGAGATCGGATCGGATCGGATCGGAGATCTCCGAGAAGAGAGCTTCGAGAACCGAAAAGTATCGTGACTTGGCCGAGGATGCATTTACTATTTGCACTATTTGCACATATACTGTGCGTACATAATGTGATCTATTCTATGTGCGGGGATATGTAAGTTGGATCTCTCTGTGTCAACCGAGAGCCAAATGAGATTTGCCCACTCGATTCCGACGCAGTCCATCTCCACCTCCACCTCCACCGCCGCCCCGAATATACAAATCGGTACATATATCCCCGCTATATATATGAGAGATCTATATATAAGTGTGGTCGGGTGTGTGCGCCATATAGACGAAATCAAAATAAAAGTGAGATTATTGCCGGGTGAATCATGTTTTCTGCGACTGATGCCTCAAGTCCGAGGCAGCGCATCGTCATGTGTGCGTTCCCTACTACGACACCGAAAGAAAATCTTGTTATCTAACATGTATTTGGTGGTGTTAAGAAATTACTTTCAAAATATATCAAGTAAGTCAGAAAAATAGTCTTTAGGTGAGGCATAAATCAAGAAACTTCAAGAAAGCTGAAGAAATGAAAACATGGATGGGCGCCAGTTATCGTAATGGGAGCCTAAAAAACACTCTTATGGGAATGGGATTTATGCTTATAAATTACACATAATGCGAGGTTTTTTCCCCCAACAACATGTAGGTTTTGTTTTTGTAATCTAATTAAGCAGTTTTTATACAAGAATGTATGTTATTGAAAGGGATTTTATAAATATTATATTAAATTATAAAAATTGCAAAGTGCGAATAATACTTAATATTTGTGAACTAAAAATATTGCCAAGTATATTTTACAATTTTAATTGAAGTTGTAATACGGATCGTTAAAAAATATTGTAATGGTTCTCTAAGAAAAGGGTTACCTAGTATGGATTTTATATTTAATTTTAATATTAATTTTCTGTGTATAGCTCCCCCTGGCAAGCCCTCGCCCCATCCCTGATCGGGGTGTTTGTTGTTTATGGTTGCTGGGCAGCGACGGAGCATGCCTTTGCCTATAAATCTGTCCCGAAATTGCCAGGCTAGCTAGCAAGCAAATTACAAATTATTTCATTTTATTTAATTGTGCAGCGAGATTTCTGTGCAACTATTTGGTGCTCGTTACCCTGCGACTCGAAAAGGTATCAGAGGTATATTGATTTATCAATCGAAGCCAGTAGTTGTGGTATTTATTTAACGAAAGATTAGATTGGTAAATAACTAACCAGAGATTAGATTGGGGAAAAAGTCAATAATAGTTTACAATAAAATCGTAATAGATATATAAATATTTCAATATGATGCTGTAACTTCTTAATAACATCTTATTAGAAAATCTAGAACGTTTTTATGAGTTTTTCGACATAACATAATAACATTTCTTCAGGAACCTTTATTAAATAATCCCCAAGTGATATATCTTAAGAGAGTATAAAAACATCGTTAGACCTCCTCTGATCCGAATGAGCGCACTAAATATTTATAATTTATGCAGCCGCCGCCGGCACCGCCAGAGACATTGACAATTGAATAATGTTGAAAAAGATTCAGATTCCTTGTGCATTATAATATGCACAAACACCGCGACGGCTAATTAACCGAACATTGAGTGCAGAAGCGACAGAGACGGGGCGTTGGAGGCGGATGGCGGATGGAGGATGAGTGCATTGTTTACACTCGGCGCAAAATGCGTCACCTGCGCCCGAAAAACATGCAACGAGCGGTCGAACGGCCGAACGGGCGAACGCCAAAATGTGCAACAGCTGTCGTGCCGCAAGAGGCGAGAGAATGCGTCAAGCTTCGGGGATCAAGTAAGTTGTCTGAAAAAAGGTAGGCAGGGTCGACTTTTGGATACCCTAATTGTGGGTGAAGCAACAGAAAGCAGCCCCAAAGGCATGAGAGAATGAGAATAATTTTGTAATTCTTTAAGCTTATCCCTGAAGATGTGTAGGTTTTGTGTTTGTATTTCTGAGACCGTGTTTTTTCTCTAGAAAATCCGTCAAAGGTTTTAGTTTTGGGACAGTGACTCTTTTTTTATAATATATTTATTACTTTAAAAATAATGAGAATGAACATAGTAGTTATAACATTATTTAATTTTTCAAGTTTATCCCTGACGTTGTGTAGGTTTTGTTTTTGTAATTCTGAGAGCGCCGTTTTTATCAAAGAAATCGTATATTTATTATTTTAATATTATTTTGAAAATAATGAAAATTAATATACAAATTAAACATTTTTTTAATTATTCATGCTTATTCCTGACGATGTGTAAGTTTTGTTTTCGTAGCTCGTTATTGTACTTCTGAGAGCGCCTTTTTTCTCCAGAAAATCTCTCAAAGACGAGATATTGACAATGTCTCTTTCTCTTATTATATTTATTACTTTAAAAATAATGAGAATGAATACAATAATAAGAATAATTCTTCAAGCCTGTGTAGGTTTTGTTTTTGAACTTCTGAGCCCGCGCTTTTTGTCCGGATAATCTTTGAAAAGCTTAGTTATTTTCGACGAAATATTTCCAATGCCTATTATTATATTTATTATTTTATTGTAAAAAGAATGAATATAATAATTCGAATAATTTTAAATTCTTTAAGCTTAAACCTGATAATGTGTAGGTTTTGTTTTTGTACTTTTGAGAACGCCGTTTTTTTTTTCAGAAAATCTCTCAAAGATTTGTTTCTTGCGACGAGGTATTGACAATGCCTCTTTCTATTATGTTATATTTTATTTTCAAAATAATGAGAATTAATTTAATAGTTATAACATTTTTTAATTCTTCAAGCTTATCCCTGGCGACGTGTAGCTTTTGTTTTTGTACTTCTGACCCTGCGCTTTTTCTCCAAAAAATACTCAATATCTTTTTTTTGCGACAAGGTATGGACAATGCCTCTTTCTATTATTTAATTTATTATTTTAAAAGAATAAAACTTGGAAAATGGATAATATATACTGAGACTTAATAAAGATACATATTTATAAATTATAATTATTATGAAAAGGTCTGCGTAGTATATCCTCATTAAAAGTTATTATTTATTTTATTCCAACTAGAAGGCCTTTAGCTCAAACTATTCATATACAGAAGATAAGCCTAATAATCCGCAATGATCCATCCTAATTATTTTCCATAATTTCTGGAACCTTTAAATAACTTTCTTTAGTACAAAAAGTTAACTTCCTCGGAAGTAGGCTAATATTTTAAACAGTTTGTAAGCTTAATTATGAAATAAATTTATTTAAAATACAAAAAAAATGTATATAAACATATTTTCGCTTTATTAGGTATTAAAAAAATATATATATTGGAATAATATTAAATCAATATGATTCAGGACACTAAATGCAATATTTAAAGATGGAAATTCACAGAAGAAAAGCGTAAGAAAACTCACCGTGCGTGCTGCTGCTGCTGCTCTCGCTGCGACTCAGATCGAAGCCATTCTGGAGAGTACAAAAATCGCAGAAAATATACATTTTAACGCAGATATCAAGGGCTTAAAGCAGATAGCAAGATTAGATAGCAACTATTTGTATATTTGGATTAACTATTGAAGAGTAAATCAAACAAAATTATATTGATTTGCATGAAACTCTCGTTGCACGTTCATCGAACTCCAAGGAAGTTTTCAACTAATTTCAAAGAGATATAAACATACCGCCTCCACATCCAGAGTGAGCTCCTTCATGGGCGTACAGGCCATCTGGATCATGCCGTTGCGTATTGTCTCCAGGCGCTGCGTGGCCTCCGCCGACGAGGTGAGGTTGAAGCTATCGTTGCGGCTCTCGTTGCTCTCCTCCTCGGGTATGGCGTCCCAGCGGTTGCTGCTCATGCGGAACAGCTGGTTATTGTCAAGGTGGCCCGAGTTGGTCGGCGTGATGTCCGAGGCGGATGAAGATGCTGCCGATGATGAGGTATTTTCGGTCATTGAGCTAGTTGTCGTTGTATCTGCTGTTAGTATTGCTTTAGCGTTCACATTGGCGTTGGCCGCCGTCGTCGGCGTGAGCTGTGTGGACGAGGGACTCAGATCCTCGTCCTCCAGCGAACTGAGGCTGTCCGGCTGAGCGGCCACCGTGCCGTCGCTCTCTTTGGTGACAATCTGTGGGCGAAATTAAGACACTTAATTAACTTAAATATATTTTAAGTATATAAAACACTCACCTGTTGATTCACAAACATATATTCCAGGGCCTTGTCCGCCCCCGGATAATCCTTGACAATCTCATGCATGACGCCCACTATGTACTGCATCGAGGGTCGGTCCTCGGGCGCCGTTTTCCAGCAGGCAGTCATCAGGTCCTCGATGCGCTTGGGACAGGTCGTCAGCAGGGGCGGGCGTTCGCCTAAAAACATAAAATTAATGCTTATTTCTTATTAATTTGGATAGAAGTTAGCCTGCTTACCCTTGTAGATCTTCCACTGAATGGTGTAGGCATTGTCAATGCCCTTGAAGGGCTGCTTCCGGGACAGAACCTCCCAGAGCACAATGGCCCAGCTGAAGATGTCGCACTTCTCCGTGTACTTGGAGCCCTCAAAGACCTGGAAAGGAAGGAGGGTTTAATCATTTAATTTTGTTAAATTTAAGTGGTTAAATGTTCCTACCTCGGGGGCCATCCAGGCGGCACTGCCACGATTGTTGGTCATCATGGTGGACTTGTCGGCCACGGTGCCAAAGTCGCAGATCTTCAGGTTCCTTCCCTTGTTGGTCAGCAGCAGGTTCAGGGGCTTGACATCGCGATGGATCAGCGGCTTGGGCGTCATGGCATGCAAGTAGGCCAGGCCCTAAAAGTCAAGGGAATAGAGATATTAATAGAGGATTTAAAAGGATGTCTTTACATTAATTTGGCTCTTAAAAAGCCCTTGTTACTTATTGCTTACTTTAAAGAACAAAAAATTGCCTAAACACCGAGTATTCAACTCTTTAAGTTTAAGTTATACATTAAGTACTATAATTAGTTCAAAAATCCCTTAAACAATAACTAATTTCTAGAATTTAAAATATAAATTTGCGTTAAATCGTAACTCCAATGGTAAAAAGAGTGTTTCTCCCGTTCTTATCTTTAATTTCTGTTTATTTTCCCCTTCAATTCAAGTGGAAAAGTTCCCTGGAATTGTGGCAAACCCACCTCTGCGCACTGGTGCGCCCAGCTCATGGCATGGGCCAGCGAATAGGCCGGCTTCACCTTGCCATGCAGGAAATTGTGCAGGGATCCGCCCTCGGCGTACTCCATGATCAGATAGGTGGCCTGCTGGTCCGAGGAGATGCCGTGCAGGGCAATGATATTGGGATGCTTCACCCGCGACAGCTGCTTCACCTCCTTCTCGATGTCCTTCTGCTCGGCGCTGGCGAAGAACTCCTTGACGGCCACCAGCTTATCGCGCCAGACGGCCTTGCAAACCACCCCGTATGAACCATGGCCGACTTTCTGCAACCAGAGGAGTGTAAGGTGGGGTAATTAGCTCTTAACTTAAATAAGAAATTATCTAAAATAATTTTATGGGCAAGTTCGAACCTCTCGGAACGTTATCTCTGAAAAATCCACACGGGTTGCCTGCAGTGCGTCCAGCGATGCGGTGGCCATCTCCCTGGGCTCTCAGAGATCCTGATGCAGCTGCTCTTTCCTCCCTTCGGTTGGAAATACTGAGATATCTTCCCTTCAAAGGGCACAAGTTCTAGGGGCTTATTTTTTTGAGGTTTTCTGGTCTTTTTCGGGTTTCTTGGCTTCTTTTCTTCTTTCAAAGGTTCTTAGCACATTTTCTCAAGTATCAGTTTCCTCGATTTTAAGTTTCTTTTGAAGATTCCGCGATATTAAGTTGAATCTTTGCCCCAAAGCTTCTCAAGCTTCCGGTTCCTTTCTCGTTAGATTCTCAGGTGTATCGGGTTCGTTGTGCCTAGACTCCCTGGTTTTGGGTTCCCTTCCAGCGACTCAAGAGCTTCATGTTCCCAGCCAGGTTTCAATTGTTTTCAAGGTAACTTCCCAGGCTTCCAGAGTAAAGGTTTCGGGTTCCCGTCTCCTACGCCACGGAATACGCTCCCTTTCCAGGGAAACAAGAGAGGGGGAGCGGGTGGTTAGTGGAACGGGCGACGCAAGCGAGGATGAGGACGACGACGGGGACGAGGACGAAACGCAGACAGAGACGGGGGGCACGAGCTTATATCGACCAGCAGATGGAGATGGAGATTCCAACGGTGGGCAGTGCGCACATCACATCCTCTCCGGCGTTCCACCGCTGAGGCGTTGGCGACGGAGCTCCTCAAGTGCTGCCGGACAGTGTCAGCGGGTCGGCATTAGGCGTGCACTTGGCGAATCGTTGCGTTCTCCTTTGGAATTCTCCGTATGGCCAGGCAATTAATTATTTTCCTTTTTTTTCCGTATGTCGCTCGGAAAGTGCAGTGTGCCCGTTGGCTTTTCCGCCCCTAAAGCCGAAAGTTGAGGAAGATTGCCAGGATTTTTCTTTTTCCGCAAAATGGTCACACCGAAGCGCTGACAACACTGGTGCTGCCAGCCTGTTTGAAACTGTTCCAAATGGGGTGCGTTTAGTGGAAAAAATCACCGTTAGCTGCATGATTTGGCAATAAACGTCGATATTTTTTCCAACTCTAACTCAGCGATTCAGTGTAATGCGATCTGGCCGAAAAAAAATACATACTCTTATACACTGTTCCAAAAAGGTTGAAGACTTTGCTAAATAAAACAGTTATACTTCCTTGTAAGAAAAAGTGGCAGCGCTGGTACACTAGCGTTACTGAGCGTTTCAAGAGGCTTTCCTGGGGGTTTTCCTGTGTTTTTCACGTTTTCCCGCATGCCTGCCAAGTTAGCTTGTGGTTTTCTACCCATTGCAAATGGCGGCGGTCACGGAAAATTAAGGAAAAGCGCTATTGTCCTCACTCAATCTGGCAACCTCAATGTTAGCGCTTATTTGTCAAATTAGTATAATTATTAACGGAAATCGAAAAATATACTTGGGACTTGCATAACTTATGTAATTGATTTCTATAAATGGAATTACTTGCAATTTCATACAAAAATAATTATAAAGTTTTTATTCTTTATCAAGAAAGCTTTAAGATACATAAACAGATCTATTTGTATCCTATTCTTGGATCTGAAATCCAAGTTGAGAGAAGAGCAAAATAACGAGGATGTAAGTATTTCAGTTTTATGTGATAAGCAAGAAACTTTTCTAATGTGATTAATATTAACTATTTGACCAATGAAAAATATCTTCTAATAATCTTTCTTTGTATTTTATTCACAGACCCATAGAATCCGATAAAGGATCGCTTAATTTATGTGGAAGGTACCTAAACGCTGGTACTAACATCAACGAAAAAATCCATAAGCGGAAAACTGCATATAAAAAAAAAAGGACGACAAAACAAGAAGAATTTTGTGGTATTTCGTTTGGTCGGGTACTAAGTAAACGGAATTCCGTGAGCGAAACGGGTAAAAAGGTTGCCAGATCACACCAATAAATAGCTGTGAAAAGTTTCGAATTTATTTAATTGGTGGCGATGGCGTAGGCGCCACTATTATGGGCCTTCAACTCCATTGCGCGTATTACATTAATAATACGCCCAATCAAATGCGTTTGAATTATTTTCTCTTTATACACTTTTTTTAATAAAATTTGTTTACAAAACGCACCTGGAAATACAAGTCAGTGTGACTACTTTTGAACATTTTCTTTGGACACAATTTCGCTCACGTAATTCAATAGCGAAAAGCGATTTTTGTTGAGTACCAGCCTTTAGGAAAGTTTAGGGAAGGAACTTACGAAATATCGCTTAATAATCGATAGTTTTCGCAATTGGATGGACCACCCTCCCTTATGGGAGATCCGTGTAAAAGAATGGACCATTCTCGAGAATGGAGCAGTGGAACAAGGCTATTAGCCAAATGCAAAATGCAGTTTGAGAGCCCCATTTGGGCCAATTTAGAACGACCGGACATGGAGGCAGCTAAGTTTGAAATCCATTGTCAGAAGAGGCTCGGTCGAATGGGTTTTCAATTGTCAACTCGAGGGAGAGAGACCTTTGAACAAAAGATTTGAAATTACTTACATCTCTACCTTTCAAATCAAGTTGGGCGTAAAATTTACTTGTTGCTAAGCTCCCTAACTGTTATCATCTATTAACTACTTGGCGCTGCTTAATACTATTCGCGGCGCGCTTTCTATAATATCCCAGCTAGTACACTTCAAAACCGCCGCAGGGGTCAAAACTATGGAAGTGTAAGTAAATAAAACTCATATATTCGTGAAATTAAGTCGTTTTTGTTATTAAAATTTTAAAAATTTAAATATATATTTTTCTTAATAATGGAGACAAAATCTACAGACCAATCCAGCCTATTTGGAATATTTATAAATGAGTTTAAAAATAAAATAAAGCCTTAAAAAAGAATCGCCGAATAATATCAGAAAGATGGCATTAAATACCTGGTCGGAAAATTCTCAAATCCGGCTTAAATATGTCGAGCAGACGATGGGGCATCGAAACGAAATCAACATGCAAGAGAAGTCCTCTCCGAACACGCTACCTCCTCGGCGAAAACTCAAATTGGTTCATCCACCTTAAGGCCAACTCCGTTACCCGATAGGAAGAAAAGTCTAATCAATGCAAAGAAAACATTTAGGTGTAAACGAATGGATCATTCTCGAGAATGGAGCAGAAAGTGGGAGGACGAACAAGCTTATAACATCGTTAAAAAAAAAATATTTTCTCAACCCACGAAATTCTGGCAACACAGCTCTTTGCTAACGAAACCGAAGGGGCTCCTAATGCAAAATGTGTCAGTACTCAATTAAACAACATGCACCTCCGCGGACCGACGTAAAAAGAAAGTTTTTGGTTCGTAAGACCACTAACCATACAACATATAGACTACTCATTTCATACAACGAAAATGGACACAAAAATTTCTTAGCGACAGGCCCCAGGCCTGTTAGCGGCGGGCCCCG
>VNKF01008977.1:0-71892 GCA_008044355.1 Drosophila lacteicornis
ACGTCGAATTGATGGGTCATCCGCCGTACAGTCCTGACTTGGCACCAAATGACTTCTTTTTATTCCCTCACATCAAGAAGAAAATGCGTGGTCAACGATTTTCGTCGCCAGAAGATGCTGTTGAAGCATTCAAAAACCATGTTTTTGAGGTGTGTCAATCAGAGTGGAAAAAGTGCTTCGAAAATTGGTTTGAGCGCATGCAAAAGTGTGTAAATCTTGATGGAGAATATTTTGAAAAACAATAAAACTATTTTCCTTAATAAATATTCGTATTTTCATTATTAGGCCAGAAATATATGTAGCAGCCCACGTATGTATCAGAAAAAAGTCAGTTGGGACTCAGAAATAGTGCACATAAAGTGCGACCCTGCATAACATGAAGATCTATCTTGGAATTGTGGCCCTTCTAGTCCTGGCTCTGGCAGGAGCAGATCGTGCATATCCTCCTCCTTCGTAAATCGCATGGCTACTAAATAAACAGATATATTTTATTAGCCTAAAAAAGAGCTTATTAGTATTCCTAATCAGTCTTTTCAAGATTATAAAAATGTTGTTAAAGAAACACTTTACTTTAAACAACGAGTAGTGTCGCACGAACATAAACGAAGTGGAAAGGAATAAATACTCGCGGGACATTTTGGGTTTAAATTAACAAACTATAAACTCTGTTATTGTTCCTTGCCAACATTTTCGGAATAGAAAATTTAGGGTGTGTTATAATGAGCTAGCTTCCTTAATGATCTAGCTTCCTTACTTGTTACTCTTCTATTATAAATATTTAGCTTGATTTATTCGTCTTAAAAATAAATATATTTGACTTTTATTTCTTCTTTTTTTTACATTTACAGAGATTTTTTGTGATATTTTAAAATTATTTCCGTATTACATTCCACCAGCGACAACAATAACAATATAAAATGGTGAACAACACTATTGACGGCGAAGGTATGTTATTTATTTTTTACCTAGGCTTAATTTGTTTTCTTTTCTCAATATTGTTCCCTGGACTTTTCAAAAAATTAATTTTAATTTAATCGAAAAAATACACCTCCAATACTGTGCCTCCTTATTTATAAAGTTTAAGCATTACATTTATACATTAGAAGGTGTTTTGTTGCTGAAAACTGTTTCGATTTAATCTTTGTTTTTACTGACAAATTATTTATATTTCTTGTGTCTGATTCACTGTGTTGCAAATAATAATTAGAATTCGCTTTAATCAACGATTTGTATCTATAACAAGCACGGTAAAAAATTAAATAATTCAAACGATTGTTTTAATAGACACGAAGTATGATTTTTTATAATTTAAATTAAGGATAATTATGGACAAAAATAAGTCATTTAAAAGCAAGGTTCTGATAAACAGAAAATAGTTGTCGCTATTTGATTATTAAATCAGCCCATTTAATTTAATACTAGTGAATAATAATAATAAGATTCGTCAAAATGTTATGCTTTTTTAGTGGTTTAACTCCGTGATCGATGCCTTCATTCTGTTTCTAACAGAAAACAATCTTCTGCAATCTCACAAAATATTCACTATTTGCTGATAATTCTTTAAGTTCTTAGTTGTTGTAAAGCAGGCAACTAAAGACCGCAATTTGCGGCAAGTGGCAATAGAGAATCGATTTGTTAACAGCCCAAGAACAATTGCGATTGCCGCCACACCACCAGCAGCGGTCAGTGGACCTTCCATATCACTCGACTGCCTCCCTCGGTGTCCTTTTCTGTACAAGTCTTCCAAAACGCTGCGGCACAACTTTTTCCGCACTTACAAACTAACACTGCCAGACCAGACCTATATAAAACGAGTTAATAAAGGACAGTTGTGGCCCACCCCATACGCATACATACAACTGCAAAGTGCAGTAAGGAAAAATCGTTATTATTATATATTATTCTATATAGCGGACGAGAAAGAGAGCGGGCAGTAAGAGAAAAAGAACAAGGACACCGAAGCCTTAAATGCCTTTTGTCAAAATTGAAGGAAGCCAATATTATTATTTATTATGATTATATAATAATAATACAATTCGGCAGACATGTGGCTGGATTATATACACAATATTCTTATTGTGTACAAATCCGATTTGGATGTATAAAAACAAATGAGCCTGTTTGCGATGACTTGTCTGGTGATGTGGCAATAAGACATATATTTAATAGGGCCAAAGGTGTTTATTTTCTTATGAAAATGTACCCTCTGGAAGGGTATAAATAGGCAAAGCCACAAACTATGTAAGGAAACGTTTTTCACAAAAGTTTATTGAACTGGAAGTTGAGCGCGTAGGTCCTTCTGTGAAATGCAGCAAAACGACCAAGGAGTTAACTTGGGCATTTCGAAGTTGGAACACGCTTATAGTCACCATTAATATAATAACCACAGATCTAAGACAAGAGCATGTTTAAAATCAGTGTCTTCGTCAGTTTTACATGATTTGGTCCAGATGCTCCTGGAGTTCATTTTCCCCCACACAAGTTAACGCGAAACATGCAATAAAAATCAATCAGAAAACAAAGGGCTGAGCCCCAAGACCCATAAATATGTTTCATACATGCATACATCCCCCGCAAAGCGCAACAAACATATGCTAGGAAACAAAGTCGAGCTAAACTGACAGATATTCTCATTCCATGTCTTCGATAATTATGGGTGCCGCATATGCATGCATTAGTGAGCACTGCGAAAGAGTTTCTGCGAAACTTTCATAAAAGTGGACATTTTGTGGTGGAGTTGTGGAAACTTGTCATTTGACGTACACACCCCTTTGTTGCGGTCATGTACAATGTAAATTCATACATAAAAGTTAGGCGTATTGCAGAAACACAAGTGCTTTAGTGGGCTCTGTTTTGAGACTGTGGTTTTCATTAGGAGAATATTCATTGGTTGTTTGGAGTAGAGAATAGCCAACTTTTTCTATTTAATCGATCATTTTACACAGGTTAAAGTACATAAATTACATTTTTTAAATTGTTATCCATCTTATGGGCCAGTTTGTATGAAAGCTTAAATCAAACATGGCGGAAAATGCAAATGTTGTTAGAAACATATTGACAAACATCCTTTGCTGTTGTCAATATAACTGGATTATCGGAATTAGCAACTTTATTGTTCTATAGCGTTGCACTAGGGTTTAAAAATCACTTTAAAGTGAGTCTAAAAGTATGCAATAAATCTTCGAGCCACCAAATTCAGTGCAAAAATGTTATTCTTTTTACGATGACACATTTTGTTGCGTATAGACCTTTTAAAGCGATTTCAAAACCCTAGTAAATTGTGAAGCACCCCGAATACTATAAATTTGGTCCTGATGGCACAAAAAATATATAGTTCACCGGACACAGAGTTATGATATTTAGACCACAACCTGTACATTTGCGCGAAATCGGTTAAAATACCAAGCTGCAATTTGGGGTTGAAGGTGAGTCTATCCGTTTTGCCCCCCTGAAATCCCATTCCCTTTGCCGTACTTTTGGCAATGCATTAATAATGATGTGTGGCCACCACGCACGGTATGGAACGCGTATCACGTAATGCGTCACGTGTTCACAAGCAGTTGCGTTTGACGATAGTTGGCCATAAGACGGACATTATAAAGAAAAATAAAAAGTAAAATAAGTAGACATTATAATAAAAATACAAGAAGTAAAATAAGTAGTGGGTATTTCTTTATGTAAATTTCTAAATAAGCTTTCATTACCTTTTGTAGAGTTTTGATCCGTTTACTTTTGAAGATCTGTAAACTATTCACTAAACGCTTAACAGGGTATCTCCTAGGCGAATAGGCCTGAAAATTGTGGCATTGAGTCCTATACGTGTATGGTCAGCCATTGCGCAGACGAAGAAGGTGGAACATTAAAGAACTTTTATAGCCTGAGTTTCTATAGCTCCGAGCACTTTACTGCTGGCTGAATTTTCGCAGCTAGCCCCAGTTCCCCCAGCTTTCCCTTCTGTTTCCGGAGACGTCTGCTCCTTCAACTCAAATCTCTTGAGGATGTTGATTTTTTATTTATACCTATAGGTGTGTAAAACGGTGCCGAGGTCCCCTACCTTGAGTTCCTCATAGTTTCAGCTTTTTGTTTCCGGAATGCGCTTTTGCCGGATATACAGGACAACAGCAAACACAAACCAGCAACCCCTTAGATAAGTCTACCAGTCCCCTAAGTCCACCGAATTAAAGAAATACAATAATTTCAATTATCTTAGGAACAGCTCTTAACTCTCCAAATTTGTAGCATGTTATGTGCGAGTTTAAATGAAAACGGGCAGTGGGCAGTGGAATTGGGGAGGTTTGCTCATAAGACGATTTCAGCACTTACGCGCAGTGAGTCAGAATGTATAAGAGGTATAAAAACCATTGTGACTTTGTTGAGTGAAATTTAATATTACGCTCTTGCTATTCGAAGCGGACCTTTCGTTTTATTAAATAAGCTTATTCCAATGGTGCTCTGGAAATACATTTAGATGTTAAAACTGGCTAGATATAAAGCCTATTACCCGATCGACGAAAACTGATTCTACACCCAGAAAAATTCAAGGACTAAAAAGCTGAAAAATTACCAAAAAAAAAAAATAGTTCATTTGACCTAAAACGGAAGTCGAGGCAGTTATTGCCCAAAAATTTGTCAAAAATTCCATACTTTTAGGTAATGGAAACTGGTCTAAGTTTTGGGCAATATTTTTTTTTTCAAAATTCCATATTTTTTGGCAACAGAAGCCGGCCTAAATTCTAGGCAATATTGTCCAAAATTAAATTTTGTTGTATATTTTCAGACAATCTTTAATCTTTACTTTTAGGCAATATAAACAATATAAAACTAGATTTTTATATTATAAGAAAAAGAAATTTTTAGGCAATGAATCGCCAATTCCTAAAATTTTAGGATTTTTTTTTTTCTGGGTGTAAGCAGTGAGTCAAAACGAGAGGTCAATAATTCACCTTTATTCAAGTGACTTTAAGGTGCAACTAAAACGAAGGAACAACTTCGAAACGAAGGCCTTACAACATACACCAAGATACAATCGGGCTAACCCATTCGATTTTGTTGGATATGGGAAATCCGAAAAAGTGAACGGCTGTTTATAGAGGAGGAACTCTTAAAGAAAATAAGACGAAGCCTTAACCAAACAATAAAAATGAGTTTTAAATTAAATAGAAAGTGGTAAATGCTTGCAATATATGTATAAATTCATAGTTGTGTGTAAGTATGTATGCTGATTGGCACTTGGTCGTTCAATATAATAGAACTTCAACCGCTGCTCTGTCGTTCACTTGGCTTAGCCCTTCGCCCAAAGAGGTCTGGAAATCCGATCTGGGAGGCTAGCAGTAGTTGCACTTCCTTTGGGGGTTGTGGTGTCATTTTGCAACGACGAGACTACAAGTAAGACGTTGTACACAGTGGGGTATTTGACCCCAAAAGTTTTGAGAATTGAACGAATGGAAGACACATGAAATTTGTCAAAAAACTTAAATATACTTGTTTGAATTTCAAGCTTTAAGACAATAAAAAAAGAAAAAAAAAGTATCTATCATTATTCACTTATATATACATATAGTATACATATGTATTCATTTTTATTCACCAAGCCATTTTTAAACTCATTTCCAATGTTTAAAAAATTCTTAAACTTCATTTTAAAATTTATTAAATATATCCTCTTTTTAGCAATAGATATGCAAGACTCTTATATAAAAATATTTGCCTTTTTTTATATAATGGAGCATAATAAATCCTTGTTATCATCGTGCACCGCCCCCAACTTTAATCCGCCCTTTTTTGGGGTCAACCACTGTGCGACGACAAAGATTGTTTTTAGCCAACATTGCTTTTGAGGGTGGCTAAGGGAGAAAGGGGAAGCTTCTGACTGTGAGTCATACAAAAAGACGATGACGAAAACAGTCTGCAACAGGCATCGAAAATACACCTGCACACACCTGATAACTATAAGCGAGGGTGGGCTTTTGATTGGCATATACATATATGTACATGCATACTTACAACTAGAAAACCTGT
Organism: Drosophila lacteicornis; assembly: GCA_008044355.1. Taxonomy (NCBI): domain Eukaryota; kingdom Metazoa; phylum Arthropoda; class Insecta; order Diptera; family Drosophilidae; genus Drosophila; species Drosophila lacteicornis. The sequence continues at coordinate 6,019 of VNKF01008977.1, forward strand.
CGCGACTTTATTTAATTAAAAATAAGTAATAAGAATATTAATTATTTAATTGAGTGAAGCCCAGGCAATACATTGTCATGTTGGAATTGCTTTGGCGTGAACGAAGTGGCTAGAAAAACTAATAATAAAAAACTAAACAAATTTGAGTATTGCATAAAAATCATCAGAGAAATTCGTTGACTTGCGAACTAGGGCAGCTGCCGCCACTGATTTAAGTCCGTAAAACAAGTTTTCTCCGATTTTCCACGGATATTGTCCGTTAACATTAAGTTTTGATCTGAAATATATGACTAATATATATTTTTATTCGCTGTCATAAAGCGAGTTTTTACAGATCAGTATCTAGTTTCATCGTATCGTATCGAAAACGATCTGACCATTTCATAATCAGTAACCATAAAACGTTCCCAATTGTCTTCGTATTTAGTTCAGCATATATTGCATAAATATTTCGCCGATCGGTGATTTATATAATATCGTTTATATCGGAATGCTATTTGTATTCCGCTGTGATTTTGACCAAAAGAGACGCAGTAAGGGAAGTTGAATGTTATGTATCGACAACACCAGACTTGTTGATCTAGCTATGTCTATTACTATTAGAAAGCTTTGCGTTAAAATAAATTGTATCAGCCTAGGGTTAATATACAAAATATTAATATAATGAAGCAATGGAATTACTCCAACTTCTTCTGTCTCGACGGTGATCCAACCCCATGAGTCAGTATGAATTCTATCTGAGAATTTGGATAAAATTTAAAGAGATAAGATATTGGCAATTATTACGGGTTTAAAACATTGAGAACTGATAACTGATCAACTTTAGCTAGCAGTCTTAGTTCCTTTAATATTTATTGTTCTTACAAACACATTTTAAATGTATGTTTCCGTGTATCTGACCCAACATTTTGTTGTTGCTTAAACTAAAAACGAAAGGGACAAAAGCAATTCCCGGCAGACCTCTTCGTTGGGCCTCTCTGCCTCTTCTCCTATTTAAGCCTCCCTCTTTTGGGCCATATTGTGACTCATCGGTGGCTCCAAGTGCGGTTTGTTCAGCTGGCGCCGTTCTGCTATTCAAATTGCCGCTCTATATCCTTGTTCCCTTTCCGTGTCCTGGGTGCTTGCCGGCCTCAGTCGCCTCGGTCGGCCAGCGGAACCCGACGCGTCGCCAGCTTCACACTCCGGTCCTCCGACTCCGGACTCTGATTCGCCTTTGGTGTGTTTTCGGCTTTTGCCTGCTTTTTGAGTCATCGCCATTTTATTTATTGTTCTTTGACAGCTGCTCTTGCTCTCTATCTCCCTCTCTTCTGCAGTGACTTTCTCTCGGGCTTTTTTAGCGGGTCTCATTTAATTGTAATTAATAGTTTTTCGATATTCGAAAAAGTATTTCGAATTCCTCTCACTTGTCTGTCTGCAGCATTGCCAGCTCAAAGTTTGCGACTCTTAGAAATAACTATGCCAGAAATATTAACCGATGGTTTAAGATTATAATTCAAGAATTTATATTTTATTAACGAGTAATACCTACGAGAATTTTAGCTTCACTAGCTAAACCTTGGTTTTAAAATAAGAAAATTTAATATAAGTTTTCTATGTCATTCTTTCAAATAATAATTATAACGAAAAATTGAGCAAATGAGAGCAAAGTGTATTAAATTACACATATTACATTAAAACCGCTTTATAATATATTTTATATATTTTATAAATATATTTAAGACAAATATTCACAACGAATTGCTATACAATAAGGATACTCTTAATGAAATGTTGTATAAGAAGATATACCTAAATCAGGCAGCTAAATTTTTAGGAGATATTTAGTTAGGAGGCTTACAATATAATATCAGTTCTTAGAAATTGAATTTTTACAATCGAAATCTTATTATTAAGGAGTTTTTAAATTCATTTTGTCAAGTTTGAAACCAGCTATTCAAAGGACATAGTATTTCCCTATTTGGTTAAATATTTTTCGCACTGCTTCTGGGTTAAGGAGCAAACAGTCCGGTATTATGAAATCAGCCGGTTATATTCAATGCACTTTTTGCTCTCTCTCCAGCTCTCTATATCTCAAGCTGCGCCCAATTTTCGCACTGCGCAGCCGTCGAAATTCGAAATCGGCACAATAGAAATATGAAATTTTAGCAAGACATGTAACTTTTAGCTTAATAAGAGGTTTAAGGGAATAGAAGGATTTAAAATAAGCAACCATTGACAAATTCAGGCTTCGTTTGTGGTTGAGTTTAGAATTTTCTTTTTTTATTTAGTGCCTGTCGAGTATTGACTCTCAACCCTTAACACAACAGTAACGCTCCCCACGTTCTACGACTCTCTTTCGCTTTTCGCTTACCGCCCCCGTTGCGGGGCTTGTCCTTTTTGTATGTGCTTTTTGTCCTTGCCTTGAGACGGCGCTGACGCTCACGTCGGCGCAGCGATGGAGCTGGAGCCAGCCATGGTTGCCAGTCGTTCGCGTACTGTTGAAAAATTAACATCGACATAATTTAGTTGGTCTTTGTCGTTCGCTGCGTTCGTTACATTTCGTCGGTGCCTTGATCCATTTTCAAAAGGATTTCGTTAATAGCAACAGCAGCAACAAACGTAGTCACAGCTAAATCAATACAAACAAATTACGCCGCGTAAAAACCCATCCAAGAATTCACAACAGATTTGGTCGGCAGAACTGCTGAATTGCTTTTAAAGTTTTGTATCCATAAATACAACACAATACAGCAGCAAGTGGTTGCCCCGCCCCCTTCAATCCGAGCTAAAACGCAAAACCGAAAAATAAAATCCCTGTGCAACTACTTTCTCGATTGTTTGATTGATTTTGCTGCAAGTAGCGAAGGAGCTGTGCCCGTAAAAACGCAACGCCAACAATTAATCCACACATATCCCAGCCATCAACTACCAGATTCTCTACTACTTACTTAGTCGTGCAAAACAAGGAAAGCAGCGCTCATCATGCTGATTGGATTAGTTCGCGACTCGGTGATGCAGTGCTTCTGCCATACGTGCCGAGCACCCGGTATTCTGCCAGCAGGTAAGCACTCTACATCCCGATGTTCGCTTTCGAGACCTGGTAACAGTTTGACCCCAACAAAGTATCTACAAGATATTTATTAGGAAGGGTATTTTATAATTTCTTTTAGATTATTTAATTATTAACGTACTTTTAATTTGGTTCTGATTATGTGATCGAAAATCGATCATAATCCAACACCTTGTACTCTTAGATGGAGAGGTTATATTTCCCTTGTGCGCCCTGACCGTATTCTTATTCTCTAATCATATTTTTATATAGCAGTGGTGCCGACAACCCTGACTTGCTAGCCAGAAAATTTCTCTGCCCGGCCTCTGCCGTCAAACCCACAGTGAGCACAGAATGTAAACAACGCACTAGTGCGGTCAAATTATAGTCTTGTGTTGAAGTCTAACCGTTCTAAGATATTTGTTTCCTCTTATCTAGTTACTTCGATATATTTCTTACTCACACAAATTCTAACATGTCAATGTATTGCCTGGGCACCACTGGTCTATAGGATTAATGATTATTTTCGGTAGAAGGTCACGCAAATTGTTTTCATGCTGTTTATTAAAAGTCATGGTCAACTCATTCTCCTCTAGTTAATAAATATTCTGACAAATTATTCTCCATTTGCCAGCAAACAAAATTTATTACTCCTTTTTTGCAAATGTTTTTTTATACCAAAGTTGTTTTCAGATGTCCTTGCCTGGTACAAAGGTTTTCCCAAAGATTTCCCTTTGTGGGTGCTGCTTACCCTAGATATTTGTTTGTTTTTAAAGTTTGGACAGCTAATTTGCTCCAATTAGTTGGTGGTAAAAGTTTTACAGAGGTTTCACTACTGCAAACCAATTGTGGTCATCATATTTCTTCTTGATTTTCGTGTAATCTTATTTGTCAGGCATAAATGGAAAACAGTTACTTCACGTATAACATCTCAAACAATCAATCATTCAGTGCCTCACTCAACAGCCTGCCTGGAGATGAATAAAGTCATCTCTGATTCACTAATATGTAATATACATTATTCACATCGATGACAGATGAAAAATCAATGTCGCTTAGAAAACAACCACGCAGCAATTGCTGTGGGCGTGAAATCAATTCAAATGGTGTCCAAAAGTATGCTATAAAGCACTTTTCAATAAAAAATATCCCTAATCCATTTGGAGTAGAGCCTAGAACTGAATAGTTTTTAAAATCCATTTACATTTTTGTGACACCGCTAAATAACAAGACGAAAAAAGTATATACAAAAAAACACCAAAGAGTGGGCAATAACAAATTTTTCCCCGACAGCCACGACTAGACTATTTTGGTCTTTGGCTTGCGTTGTTACACGGCGGGTACATCGCATGGGGCGCCAGTCAGCCGGCAAGCAATGAGTCATCCTCCAATGTCGGAGCTTGAGTCTAGGAGTACTACTTACATAGGCATGAAATTGAAGTGTGGTCGTCACACATTGTATCCCAGCTGAACGCCCTTTCCTTGGTGCATTTAAATGCGTATGGAATGTCTTAATACTCTGCCCATTCAATAAGGCTTGGACTTGCTAGCTTATATTCGTTTTATTGGAATATTAAAGCTCCAGTAATCGCCGCAAACAATCGCAAACACACACTCGCACATTTTAAGCGAAACGATTGCGCAATATGCACACGGACCAGCGAACACACAAGCAGAGTGACGACAAAGGACGGCATTTATTGATTTATTAACCGCCTCTTATATAAAAACGAGCTCTTTGGCAATCCGAAGTTCTTCTACCCTTGCACTGAGAATACAACTTAAGGCCGATCGTTCCTATGGCAGCTTTGTATATGTTACAGTTCCAGGATTCTTATTAATTTCTGAACAAGTTATCATCATTGCCAGTTAGACAGACATTTTCGAAAACTAGTTTGCATAAATTTAAAATACGAACGGAATTATGATATTTTGGGAGCTTACATTATTGGAACATAACAATATAATAATTGAGATATATAACATTACCATTATGATCCTTCTTTACATTACCAACTTGTTCAGACATTTTTATACTCACGGGAAAGGGTATCAATGGAAAACGTCAAGTAAAGACCGGCGCGTTAGTGGAAACGGAAAATGCGAAAAATTGAGAATTTGCCTACTATTTTGATGGGTGCAGGGGCGATGGGGCACCGCGAACAAGGGATTAAGGTGCTTGGCACAAAGTATACCTTTGGACTGCAATTATATATCAAGTACGAGCTTTTCGTACTGTACCAATTGTGATATACATTTTCTTAATTGCGATAATTAAGTAAACCGCTAAACTGTAGTTTTTTTTTAGCCGAATGGAGAAGGAGCTTTCTCGTTACGGGGTATCTTGATAATATTCGTTCTTGTGGCTGGTTAATAAGGAGCAGTCATACCCTTATCGAAGAAGTGCATTTATATTTCGTTTCCAGAACCAGTGAGAGTTCAAAACCAAAGGCAGCCCACATACAAAATATGTACATATATTCAGCCTTCAGCATACTGATCCTGGCAACAATATGCCAGATAAATCACATTAAATTCCCACAAACGTCATGTTGAGTTGATTTGTCACTCCTCTTTATGTCTCCGGACTTGGCTGTCCTCTCTGTCCCACAATTTATCTTCATTAATATATACGAGTATATTGCAGAATGAAGCAAATATATCTCAAAAAAGCCATTTCAACACAGCAATAGATATTTCACTTTACGGCCTTTAATAAAATGTATGCAATTCTGGTAAGGTTTTGGAAAATGAATCTAATTGCTTAGAGTTGCAAGAGTTTTATGAGAACTGGAACTATTTGTGTTCTCATACATTAATTTAAAAACCGTGACCTCGTAGTTCTTTATTCAATTTGTCCAAAAAGTAAAATTTCCTTTTTGGCAAAGTACCAATTGAAATTGTGAATACATATAGAAAAGAATTTTCCTCGCATCTGAATTCCCAATTTCCTTTTAGCTCCTGGCTTGTTTTCCGCTCCCAACCAGTAGCTGCAGCCAAAAAATAAAAAATTTTTAATAGCAATTTCGTAGCAGGGAAATCAAATTTTCCAAACGAAAAGCCAGAGGGGCTAGAACAGTACGAAAAAAAGAGAATTTGAGAGGTGGGGTGGCATTGGAGGTGAAGTGTTCTTTTGTGGGTGGCTACAAAATAGGGGAGAAATGTGCCCGTGTGTCGTGCCCTCAGTCTGTGACAATTAGTGGCATCGCGAGTGCAGACCGAATACGAAATCAAGGGCTCTGCCTAAGGATAGAGGCCTCGGGGTGATGAGGATAGAAATCATAGAATCGTAGAAAGGGATTAAGGCTGCGACGATTAAACCGAAAATTGAAGGGAGAATAAATTAATTCACGTGCCTTAAGGTCTAAAAGGGTTAATTGAGAAAAAGTCCACTTCGTTAATTAGTTTCCTTAATTGTGCGCTCAAAAACTTAATAATATGTATTGCTTAACTAAAATAAAATCCTTTATTTATCATTAAATACTTTTAACAACAAAATGAAAAAAAAGGTTATTAAAATGCGCTGTTTTCAAGAAAATGTGAGGTTCACATTTGTCCTTAAATTCTTGGCCTAACAAATGCGGCATAGAATCTTGTCACTGAGTTCATCAAACTTTCGCATAGCTCCTCTAGCATATATTCCATAAAGAAACTGCCATTGCTGCTGCACAAAAGCATAAAAACCATTTCCTGCTGGAGAGTCTAAGATGTCAGCATAGACATATTGATCCAGTATTGATTTATTTGAGTGTATTCCACTTGTACAGTAAGTATAAGTTTAATAGTCTGTATTCAGCATATGAATGTTAGGGCAAGTTGTTGGGAAGATTTTCCCCGGAAATCATCATCATCATCATCCTGTAGATGAGATCGAACTCTTGCATATTTGGCGATTACTTAGACTTAAATGGAATCTTTATATCGGAAGGGACGCTTCTTGTTTTGATTTGACATTAGGGTGTACAATTTTTTACACTTTTACAAAATATTCTTAATAGGATGGTCGTTGTACAAATACCTGAAATTATTTCTATTTAAAGTGAGAGATATAGATTAAAGGAACACGTACAAAGTTTAAGGAAACAAGATTACGAGAGACAAACATATGGTCACTTCAGTAATTGGAGTGGAAACACTGTTTATAAGGTACTGCCCACATCCATCAACTTGCCCCAGAAAACGTAATCTTATTTGGTTAGTTTCTGTATTCTTGGCAGAGCTCAGGGCAACTTTTTAACTTGGTTTGATCAGGCTGCTGTGCTCTGTTCTCTGGGCGCTAGTATATTATGTGGGGACACTCTGTCACGTACCGGGTAACATTTTTCCATATTATCCCAGCACCAGTAGGCTCCTGCGCTTCTGTTGTTTCTCCGCCGCCGCCACTTTTCGCATGTGGCTCACGTAACAGACGCATACATAACGAAACTTAATTTTCATTTATTTTGTCGGTTTTCCTCGCCATCCGTCTCCGCTCTGACAAATTTCAAATTTCAGCGACTTTTTGCGTTCCCCATCGGCAGTGAGCCAGTGAAAGCCAATATATTGAGCTTTCATATTCCTTTTGAATATTTTGCATACAAAATCATAGAATATGTAGAAAGTTTGGCCAATAAAAATGACACGAAGTGGACATCTCTGTCATCATCAGTCAATGTTCAGAGGAGTGAGCCTCAACGGAATATTAAACTTCTGTATATTTAACATTTGCCCTGCCTTTTGTTCTATTATATGAGAGTTATTTTCTCTTATGGCACTAAATAAGACTGGATGTGTTACTTGAAATATAAAATCTAATATAGGCAGATACTTTGTATCCTTCCTCTCATGGAAGTGTTTTTCCACGCTCACTTGCTCCTTTCTGCTCTTGTTTCGTGGAGTTTCCAAGACACTCTGAATATGTCTCTTCTCTTAGTATTCTACGTGATTCTGTTTCGCTGTCTGTTTCCTTAATTCAATTTTCTCCCAACACCAGTAGCCTCCCTTTCTGTACACTATTTCATCAACATTTCCCTTTTATAGCATTCGTCTCATGGTCGAGTTTAATATATTTTTTTTTAGAGCTTCTTTGTTTCGGCGTAAATTGGATTTACACCTTAAAAATCACTATGGTTACCGAAACTAGGGTACAAAATGATTCATCGTAAAAAAAGCAAACTTACCATGTATTTGGTACCAAAAACATTCCATTACATACTTTTCAATACCCTTTTAGGGGATTTTAAATCCCTAAATATTTCTGTGGCACCCCTGTATGTACCCTTTGGTTAAGAAAATACCCGTTCCCTAATGGTACCCAACCTTGGTTGTGTTAGTTCAGATTAAATGTCAAATGTTTTATCTTCTCCCACTCGGTAGGCTCTTCTCGCTGGCTGCTGTTAAATAATTCATACATGCATTCCACTCCCATTTGACGCCCTTCTCGCCATGCCAAGCCAGAAATTAAACACTTCAACGATGACATTCACATATTGCGCTCGTTTGTTTCGTACCACGTAGGGATGGCACAAAGCTGGCCTCCAGATAAATGCCTGATGGCTGCACTTCTACTCCCTCAAATGCTAAACTGCAAAACACAATTTGTACTCTATGCTAAAATAAAAAATATCAAACATTTTTTTACTCGCTTAGATTAAGGTTTAGGCATTTCGTTAAGATACCCAAAAAAAAAGTGCCATACTTTACTACCACCTGCTTCTAATAGGTAGCACTATAAGTCTCTTCAATATTTTATGCAATGTAATTTTCTTCAGAACGGGCATCTTGACACTGCCCTGCTGCTATCCTGTTTCCTAACAAAAAAAAAAAAAAAAAACGAGAGCCTTCTTTCGGCCATGAAATGCACCTAAGTGGCTTTAGTTTATTTCATGGCGAAGGAAAGCCACGCGAAACTTTAGGTTTAACTTAAGTGTTTTCGTTAAGCACTTTGCGTTATCTTTCTGTGAAACCACTTTCAATGTAATTAGTTTAAAAGGGTATACGCATAAGGGGTACTTGTCAGATTGATTTTTTCAGAGTATCGGAAAACCATCACCAGATGTTTAAATGGGGTTTTTCCATTTATGTAATGATTTTCCATAAGCCCATTTTTATCATTCTTACAATATGTGGCAAACACAGAAGATTTTTAACCAATATAAATGTGGGGTGAAACCTAATCCTCTTTGCTTTGCTCAAAAACATATTTTTAAAAATATATGGTAGTAGTAGGGCAAAGTAGGTTCATTTACATCGATATATATAATTCTTTAAACTACGTATCCAATCCGCGACCACTTAAGAATTTCACCCACAATAAAAACCTATATATTTCCCTTCCTTTACGAACCATTTACCATCAAGTTTAAATGGTATCATTTTATTTTCAATTTAATGGATATTTCGTTCCCTTGTCTAAGCATATCTTGATTTGATTTTTACTTAACTCAAAAGTGTCAAACTGTTACCAATTCGAATGCGTTCTTGTGAAAAATTATTTGTAATAATCCTATCTATATTCTATACATGCTATCTAAACTTCCTCGACTTCGAAATATTCTGATAGTCTCGAGAAGATCTGCGCCCATCAAGAAAAATAATAAAATCCGCTCTAAGCAGCCACGACTCATCAAAAAAGTCAAATTTATAAGTAAGTATAAATAATATAAATTTGAGAAATAAAATAAAATATGCACTAATAATATAGAAATGTGCACTTAATTTTTTTAGTGTAAAAACAAGATATTATAAATAAGAAACTCCTCATTCCGTAATTTAAAAAATAGGAATTGGAAAAAAGCCAATTGAAACTGTGTTGAAAATTAAAAAAAATAAAGAAATTAATCCGTATATATCGCTCTTCCTTGTTACTCTTTCCTGTAAAGTGAAGTAATGATACAAAAGTGGTAGTATCTTGCTTAAACATTACATACTTTAGCGTAAACATAAAAATCCCAGCACCTTGAAATTATAAAAATAAAAATTGAAACACGTCCATAGTTTCTAGGGGAATTAAGGCTCGAGTCCAGGGCTTTGGCAAAGTCTACTTCGTTATCCATGACGCCGTCCAGACGATTTGACATTTTATTACCCCACAAAAGCCCGCAACAACTCAAACTCACAAAAAAAAAAACAACAAAATGAAGTCGGTTGGTGGAATGACTCAATTTGGTCCTTCGGGTGTCGTCGGCAATGTCGTGTCCTCCCCACGTTTTAGTTTTCCGCATCCATTTTTTTGCTTCGACCTTTGTACCTGACGTGGATGTTTTTCAGAAATTATATAGTATTCTTGTGTTTCCTCCAACGTTGTCTGCTCAGAGAGCACGTATTGTCTATCAGACAGTTTCAATGTCTTATTAGATCTAATCAAGAGAACAAACTTTGTCCATCGTGCGATTAAATGTGGACGAAGAAGGTCAGATGTGCGTTATAAATAAAAGAAGCCCAGTGAGTTCCCCAGGTGAAGGTATTAAAACAGTCATTCCATAGAAAAGTTGCACTAAACCGATTATTTTTATATATTGATCTTAAAACATTATTGGTAGATTCTTGGCTCTTTTCGTGAACTGAACGTAACTACACAAAAAAGCGATGAATTAAGTTTTTATTTCTTCTGTGATTCCGCTCAAATTTAATCGGAGAGAATAAATGCGAAACTCTCTCAGGGTGCAACTAAAAAAACTCTCGTTAGCTTTGCTCGTACATTGTAGGTAAAGCGTGGAAGAGGGAGCCATATAAAGATAGGGAAACAAGTGCACCGGTCCTTTGCGAACTTTTACCCTTCTTACATTAGTATCCACATTCATTGAACGATATTAATATTCCGTATGGAATAGTAGATCCAGCAAAAGTTGTCTTGACCTTGGGTCCATAATAATCTATTTTTATATTTCCTAACATGAATATTTTTCATGATTTAATTTCTGCAGCTTACATTAAGGCTTGGACCTGGTTGAAAATAAACCCTAAATCATAAATTAAATTAAATTGCATTGAATTGAGCCCTTTTATGTTAAGTTTTCAACAACTGAAACGAATATTTGTATTTCGAGTGCTGGAGCTTGTATTTGTCTGGAATTGTTTGTTCTGGGAGCATTTCCGTGCGGCCGCAGGCAAAAACTTTCTGTGCTCGAACCCCCGAAACTTCAATTATGCATTAGGAGTGCCGAAGGGTACATAGGAAACATGGATACGAGGGGATAGTTTTGGGCCAAAAAGCTTGCCATGGTCGGACGGACAAATTATCCAAGCAATGGCAGCATGTTTGTGCCAGGATAACATCAAGCCCAAAACCAATGCCCCTCTTAACCACCTCTCGTACTCTTCGGGATTACTGGACGCTGGTCTCTGGTCTGTCGGCATTTGCATATGCTATACATACGAATATAGTATCAGGGAAATGGGGTAAGAGGAGTGCAGGAGGCGAACATGGCATACCAGAAATATTGCAAATTGCTTTGCTTTAGCGCTGAGTTTGCTCTTATTATATGAAAATTTGCTAAACAATAGCAATTGAATAATAATGATAACGCTACTGTTGGAGGCCGCAATATGTGGTTGGTCGGGCTGATGAAATTATCTATGCTAATGTTTGCTACTGCTTTTCCCCGAAGGAAATAATAATGTTCTTGTTTAAGTAGATGTAATAATTGCCTTTAATTGTAGTGCAACAATATGCGGAACTACAATAATGTGGTTGCGGAGAGTGCACTAGAAATTCACGCTAGTATAATATATAGCTCCAGCTAAACGGACTTTCGGATTGGATTAAATCAAGCTGATTAGACCTCGAGTAAGCAAAAGCTTTTATATAAGAAATATACAAAGGTCACACATGAAATCATAAAGATTCTCTTATTTATTTTGTTCTTTATTTGCAAGTATGAGTTTCAAAACGTATTTTGTGAACTTTAAACTTTTTTCTAAAGAAAATGTCAGCTTGCTGAAGCTTGCTTCTTTTCTCGTTATTATTGCACACGCACGGAAGAGGGAAGGACCTCTTCCTGCTGATTCCGCATTCAAGTGAGCGAGCTGCTGTTGCTGCCGAGTCCTTGTTCCAAACGCAGCAGTCTATGTGTGTGTTACCACAAAATTGCATTGCGGTTGGTCTAAGCCCAGAGGAGCATAATTCTGCATATATGTATGGCTATAGGGCAGGACACCATTTGCATTCTCCCTTGTTCCCAGCCTTAGATTCCCACTGCCTCTGTGTGATGATGGTAAATATTTTCATTGAACGTATGATTTTCACACATATCCCGTCTTTTGAAAAGTGGTCTGGTTGGTGTTCCCTTTCTGACAGACACATATCTCCCTTAAGCCCTGTATTATGCTTCGTTGTAAAGTGTTGGTATTGCAGAATTGCTGCACTCTGCGAAAAAGTTGTCATTTATTTCGGGGAAAGTTCCCTTTTATTATTTAAAGCCAATACTAAAGATTAGTATAGGCAAGTTTTCCAAGTTAGTTGTCATTAGCTGAGCTCATTCGTCATCGAAAATCCGCAGGAAGTTGAAGCATTCGATTTGCGGCAGTATCAACGTGCGGCGCCACATTGACGAACATTTCCACTATAAGGTTTCATAGTTTCAGGTTTAATTACCACCGACAATCCACCACACCCCTGGGCACGCACACAATCCGCTCTAGCAATCCCTCGCTCTGGGGGAGGTTTTATACTCCACCTGCATGTTGGCGGCTAATAAACTAAATTGCTATTGGCCATAAAACAATCTTGGAACCAAGGGGGACGGACACACACAGCACAGAGGACGTGATAGAGGTTCAAAGGTGGAACTTTAGCCATAGACACTCTCCTATACAATCGTCGATGACAGCCACAACAAAAATGGCAACAACCGCAACGCCAACAAACTAATTTAAACGCTTATATAAAAAAAGAAAACAGTGATCCCAGAGGCGTAACTAAAAAGAATTTGATGAAACTGGATATATTGACAGTATACAACGTATCTTTGCCGCCCGAGCCCTGACTAATGAAAACGAACAGTAATGTCTTTTATTTTTACAAAGGGGGGATTTGGGTGTATTGATTTTTTACCTTTTAAAAATACCCTTGGTAAAGGAAAAACTCTTAAAATTACCTTTATTCTTTGTATATCCATATGTTAACTTGTTTAAAAGGCACATGGCTAATTCATTTCATTTGATTATGTTCACATAAGGAGAAGAAAATGTTGAGTAATGTTGACAAATGTTGCTAGGAACATATTGAGCAACACCCATTGCAGCGGTTGCATCCCATCTCCGCACTCACATCCATACGCTTCCCAGGTGGCCGGGCTAAATAATGATTTTTAAAAGTGCTGGATATATGCAGAGTTGGTAGTTTGTTAAGGCGAACCCAGAATGTCCCGCATCTTTCTTCCTTTCCACTTCGTTTATGTTCGTAAGACTCTTACTCGTTGTTTAAAGTGAAGTTTTTTTTAACAAGATCTTTAAGATGTCAGCTTGAAAATAAGGTTAAGGAATACTAATAAATACTTTTTAGGCTGATCAAAATATATTTATTTATCTAGTAGCCATGACACGCCATATACTAATAATGTAGCGATTTACAAATTGGTAGAAGGATATGCACGATCTGCCTCCTTGGCATCTGCTCCTGCCAAAGCCAGGACTAGAAGGTCCACAATTCCAAGATAGATCTTCATGTTTACGTGATGCTTTGTTGATTTTGAATAATCTAGTTCTCTAAAAAATGTCACTATTTATTCAAATAATAAACTAAGGGAATTAATGCAAATTTTACGATTTAAAATGACTGATACGGAAAGAATTAACAATGGAAAAGTGTTCTTGTGACCTTGAAAATGGTATCCAGTTTGTATAAGAATAAAAATGTAGATCGTGCAGAAGTTTAGATTACACAAGAACTTTATGGTTTTATATATGTACAGGATTTTCATGGTTTTCGAGGGTGGATGTAGGCGTGACAAAGTTTTGAAACAATCTTGATCTCCGTGCAATAGATAAGAATTTTCTCACCAAATTTGGTAGCTCTATATAGTCTCTGAAAACCGTTGTTTCATACGGACGGACAGACAGACAGGCGGAAGACGAATTGACGGATAGACAGACATGTCTAAATCGACTCGGTTGGTGACACTGATAAAGAATATATATTCTATGGGGTCGGAAAAGCCTCCTTCGGGTACCCTACGGATACCAGGTTTTTATAAAAGCTCATCGAGTTATTGAAAAATTTTGGTGAAATTTTTTGCCTTTGTGTAAAAACATTTTACGGTAATTTGCGAACATTTCTAGCTGGCTCTCTGCACTGTTTTTCCGACCCTCCCGAGCATTTCATCTTTATTTCCTTTGTGTATCCACCAAAACCGGCGACACATTCAACAGAAATTAAGTTTTCAGTCTCGGGGCGTAGCTGTAAATTCCTTCAGCTTTCACATTTTCTCTTATTCTAACCGATTATTGTTGTTTTTTTTTCGTTGTTGATGTTGTTCTGTCCCCTTTTACTTCCGTTTATGGCAGAGGCAACGACTACGTAAATGGATGCCTTTGTTCCGTTTTCTTCATTTAGGCGCCCGTAGTGTGCTTAAATTCCTCACTCTGTTTTGCGTATCCTTCCCCGTTTTGTCCTTAATAAGGCCCCACACGTGCTTACATTCGTCAGAAATAATGCTGTACTTTGGCGAAATGCGGGCTGCTTTGTTGCTAATTCTGTTTCAACTGTTAAATGTAGGAAATAATGCAACTTGCTTACTTGTGTTCTTTTCACTGTTGTTTGGCTTGATACTGTTATTAGCCGCCGCCAGTGCGAACTATGCGCAGTGAGCGAATGGGGCGGATTTCCCCTGTAAACAGGATTGTTTTCCCAGCCCGCAAGTTTGTTGGCTTCCTTTGTGGTTACGAGGGCATTGACGCTTTGTTTCCTCCGCTGTGTGTAGCTTAAATTTTTAAAGGCAATTGTTGATTTTTTGGAAAATTGTTTTTATTGAATTAAAATTTGTAAAGTCTCCCTATATCTTATGCTTTTAAAAACCCAAACGAAAAGCTGTAATTGATTGTCCCAACAGTGCGATGCCGCCGGAAAGTATGCAATTAAATTCGGATCGTCATGGAGGACCATTAACGCTATACTTATTTTTTGAAGCTAGATAAAAAATGCGGTCCTGAAATACAATGGCAAAAGCCGTTGTAGAATTGAATCATTGACATTAAAATCAATGGGACTTCCATTGTTTAACACTAATGCGGTGGATTTTAATCGACGTTAAGTGAGCCTAACATCGTTTAAAAGCCATCTAAATCAAGGGAAAGCCCACCAAGTAACTGTGAAATGGAGCAAAGAGAACTGCGCAAACTATTGAAAAATCAATAGTGCTATGACCTTTTCCATAAAATAAAAAAAAAGACTATTTCAAGTATGTATGCATTTACAAACACGTTCGTGGATGCAGTTGTAAAGCGCATAAGCCGAATTCCCAAGGAAACGTACTGCAGTGGCGAACAAGAAACTTGGTAACTTAAAATTATTTTATTCCATCGACTGACTTTTCATTTTTGCAGCTTTTTATCGCAAAAATAAACACTTTACGGCACTATGTCGTTTGCAGTTGTCGAGCCGGACGGATATACAAACACATAACTACAGATATATGTATAGTATGTATTTTCCTTATGCTACTTTTTTTCCGATTTGATTTCGTCTAGTCTGAGTCAAGCCTTGCACGGTCACGTGTAGACAGGCAATGAAATAAAGGTGGCTTAAGAAGGAAGGAGGTTTCTTGTGCCATTAGGTTACGTAACTGTCTAGAGCGGAACAGGCCATAGGCAAGAAACCGAAAGAAAGGAAACGTTTTCGTGAAAAATTGAATAATAAAAAAATATCACTGTGGACGGCATTCCTCATAGTGACGATGAGCACCGAGACTGTGGTGCGCAAGGAGACTACTATACAGAGCCGTAGAATTGAAAATCTGCTACGATAGTCCGATCGGAACCATTTATATTTTGATCGAAAGGTATTGTTAACCTCTTTGAAACTGCATACTAAGATTTTTCAAAAACTGATTAGTTTAGGAGAAATGGGAGTGAAAGTGCAAAATTGAAAATGTTGAAAATTGGAGAGGTTGGGGCCGGTGGATCTAGCTTTAAATACGCGTCGAATGATACCTCGATCATCCTGATCCGATACTCCGTTCAAAAGATATTCAATAAACAAGATTTTAACGGCCTTTCCGAAATGAGATCGTTTGTCCTGTTGTTTGTCTGTCTGTCTGTGTGTCGATTTTTTTGTTTTAGAGCCCTGGAACCACTATTATTTTATTTAACAGCTCGAGCTGAAAAACTTTTCTTTTCCCGCTAGTTTGGCTAGTTTGGCGGGAAAACCGCTTTAAAAAAACTAGATTTCCTGCGTCCTTAACTTCTAAACGACTAAAGCTATAGCTATATGTCGTTAGAAAGGTATTTTGAAATAATAATAGCTTTGCTTTGACATAATTTATCTAAATATTACATTTAAGAATTTATATTTAAAATTAATATTTTAAAATTCATATTTTTTTTTATGGTTTTGAATTTTTTATAAAAATGGCTCTAACGATTTTGATAGTCACTCAAGGGCATATATCTCTTGAGATTGCTCAACTTTTGGTATATAACACATATCTGGAAAAATTTGCTTTCTCAAGATATTACTCATTAAAATTAGTAGCAAAGATCCCTTATAACTTTTACAGGCACTTTACATAAATTTATGTAAAAAGTCATGTAGAGTAATATAGGGATTGCAATATATTTTTAAACCATCAAAACAAACTTTAAAAAATTTTAATTTAAAAACAAGCGTTTTTTTTTTTTTTTTAATTTGAAATATTTTTTGCGTTTTCAGCTACTTTATTTATTTTATTTATTAATTTAATTTTTTTCGCCACTTTTTTTTTTTATATTTTGTTTTTATGAATGTCTAACATCTTAAGAACATAAAGTCCCAATTTGACATCGATCGGAGAAAAAATAACGAAGTAATGGTTAGTTGAACAGAGGTCGTTCTATGTTCGATGTATGGGCAGTCAAAACTTTAAAGCGCTCCCCTGAAAAGTACCATTTTAAAAGTCGGTGTACACGATTACTAAAAATCTACTTGACCAATCGTTTTGAAATTTTGCACACAGTTTCTGTAACTAATTCTCCAGGTATTACCGTCGGTTTTTTTTTTTATTTATTTTTTATTTAACAATTAAACTTTTTTGTAGTCAAAAATTGAAACTTTGACTTCAAACTTTTATGAAAAATCGAAAAAAAAAAGAAAAGAAAACTCCTGTAATACTCCGGCCAATTATTCTTTAACTAATGCATACTTTGGTTTTCATATCGAACGATTCTGTGGACAGTAAGGATGTACACCGCAAATCAACTTTATTTGGAGGGGCCACAGGAGATTCCCTATAACTCCTATACATGTGGATATTTTTCCATAAAAGATTTTTAGAAAAATTTTCTTAATGTTACCTTATTATATGTCATTTAAATAAATAAACTAGCTCTAGCCGTTTCGCCACTACAAATTTTTGAAAAGTGACCCGTTTTGCACCGAATTAAACCTTGAATTATTTGTAATTTATGTTTGTTAACGCTACTATTAATCATTAGAAAATTTTATATCAGAATCTTTTTGAGTTGAAGGTGCCATCGTCACTTTTATCTCACCTCGTTAAGAGGTGTTTTTGTTTGTTATAAAAGAAGAGTATTAGTAGAGTTTTTATTTCCGTGAAAATGTATTTCATCTAATTAGTAGATCGTTGTAAGATACCTAAGATACCATATAAAAGTCAACTCAGGCTACCCTATTTTTTTAAATTAATAGGGTAAGATACACGTAGACTTTGAATCTTAATTTAACCTTTGATATTTACCAAAAACATAATAGGATCTTGTTTAACTTTATATAATCTACGAATTTATCTCGTCTCCCTTTGGATTATCTTGCTAATTGTTGTTTTACTTTTTATTCTCTTTACAGGTAAGTTTCCGCAACTAGACATCCGAAAATCTATCAAAACTACAAAAGAGAGTGCTGCCATGGCACCTAGGTGTATGCAACGGACTTTCTTCTCACTTTGGATTACCAAAGTTCAAAGATTTAGAGCTGTTTATGGGCATCGATTACACTCTTTCGGGGGTAGCTAGCTTTGCTTTTTTATATTCCGATTTTTTTTTTTAAATATTCTACCCAAAGATGAAAAAAAAACAATTTTTACTTCATGTCTAACATTAACAAAATTTTCGATTGCCTCTTTCTGAAAATCTGTTTTTTTTTTTGGCTAACCCTTAAAAAGAGGGATCGCCAAATTGGAAAAAAAATACTTATTTACTTTACACTGTGATCTTTAAGTTCCGCTTACATATATTAATCAGATTACTCGGAGGAATTTACTGTGTAGAGAATTTACATATGTTGGGAAAATGTTAAATACTGTTGCGTACCGTTATGTCAAGTAAAGGATTTTTACTTGCTACAAAAATTTGCTATTTTATTCGAAGCTTATCTAAATTGTTTCGCTATCCAATCGGACTAACGGCTTGAGTGTTTAATAAAAAGGTTTTCTTAATCCTTTTTATTAATCATCTGCTATACCCCCTGTTTTTTTGGGTGTACATTTCCACAACATGCTTTGATTGATTGCTAATTGTATAGATTGGCTTCGTCTCAATAGGCTAGATGTCTTAGTGCAAAGGTAAATGGCGATTTCTTGCGCCTAGAATTCCCAATCTCCTTTGGTATCTTTCTCCGCTCGACTTCTCTCGGCTGACTCATCATCAGCCATATTGTTGTTCTCAACGGGAAAGCGAATGCAATTAAGCAGCACGAATCGCCTGGCTCCGAGGCGGTGCACTCAAAGAGGGTTGAAGGATCTTGAAAGCGTTTTGTTTGCCAGCCAGTCGTAAAACTGTCGCCGAAAACTGGCAAAAAACAACGAGTTACCCTAAGAGCGACTGCAGCCACCGTTTGATATTGGCTTTGCAGCGCATGCCAAAAAGGACACGCTACACGACAAAAATTGAAACTACATTTAGCTGGAACAACAACGTTGCAGGAAAGGCCCAAAGGATTCATGGATGTATGTGGTGTGGGCCACATTTTTTGTGGCAGTTGGATGTAGTCCGTTGCCGGCATCACAGTTGCAGAGTCCTTCACATCGCTCAGTTGGTCTGGTGCTCTGTTCGTTCAGTTGGCGAATTCCTGCGCGTCAACAGCTTAGTGAAAGAGGAAAAAAATCTGAGAGTTGAAAGGATTTAACAATTTGTCAGCTTAGTTTTAAATCGACACTGTTCCCGGTTCTCCTGTGACTCACAATGGTGGCTATCAGTTTGAACTTGAATAGTAAGTAAATTCCTTAGCCAGACATCGATCTAACTGCTACACAAAGGATATAATAGTCCGTATTTCACTACGGCTGGAATTTGCAAACCAAATTTCCTTCGGAGGCATATTTTAATTAAACCTTCGAGCTCACAGAATAGCTTGCATGCGTACGCGTACATGCTCCAAAGGGGAGATACCATAATGAGGTTAAAGTCGGCCTGGCACACGCCCATGCATCCCCCTTCCACAACAACATCACAGCTGCTGACTCAGACGAATAAAGCAATTAAATTCAAATTAAAATGCTTTTATGAATATTATGCAAGAGGCAACAGAAGAAAGCTCTTATAGTTTTTTTCCCTTAGTGCGCACAAGAGTTTTTAACGAAAAGTTTTTATGCCCAAAGATGAATCTAGTCAATGTGTACTTAATTAAGCTTAAATTTGCTTTACACTTAGGTGGTATTACAAAGTTATACCGAAAGTTTTCGTTATATACAGTCGCTCACAGCTTACTTCGTGCAGAGGTACAACTAAAATTGTACATAAACTATAAAAGTTATTAACAAAATTTAAATGCAGTTTTGTTGAGTACTATTTATACATATACAGTGGTGGCCACGTATTTAGCACACCATTTGTTGCCCAACTTTACTTCCATTTTTCTCCTCTCACCGAAATATTTGGATACTCAGCTTTTTGGAGGTTGTGGAAGCATCTACAGTTTGGGCTGGACATGAATTTAGCACATTTTAGCACACTGACAAACATTTTTTGGGATTTCCTAAAAAGCTTTGAGTTGTTTGATGCAAAACTTATTACGGCACTAAATTAAACACTAATGGTAGCAAAAAATTGTGTTTACTGTTGCTAAGGGGTCCTGGTGCTCTGAAGGACGATAGAAAAAGGGCCATACATAGGCAGGCTCTTAAAAATACCCACTACATGGAATTTTGGGTTCGAAACTATTAAAAATGCTTTCTTTATTCTTTTTTTTTTACACAATATAGCTAATTTTTGAAATATTTTTTTAAAATTAAAACACACTTAATAAATGTAATTATAGTAACTATTATTTTTAAGATTGATTACGTTGCACGAAATAAGCTCTGTCATGAGAAAAGTCACGGTTTAAAAGATTGATTGCGAAATAATCTGTGAGCGAGCCATTGTATAAGTATTTATGTGTATACCATAATACGATAAATAAATATGATTTTTTTTAGTGCAAGATTCCTTTTCGATGTACTAAGAACTAAAACAGAATTTTTAAATGTTTGGCATCATCTTTAGGATCGTCTAAGTGGCTTTAAGTTTCCCCAATGTGAATCTGTTATGAAAATGTGTTTTTTTCCTAAAACTGCTACTTCGTGATCCATTGACAAAAATCATTTTTCCACCCTAAGGATTTCATAAGTCAGGTTAAGTACCAAAAATTTATTAAACGTACATATGTACCTGTGTAATTCTTTTGTACTTACACATAATAAATGGTTTTTTTTTTCAGTAAGATTTTAAAATCAATTCTTAATGAGAACGTACACAAAGGGACCAAAATTCGATACAAGCATCAATATATGAATTCATGAAATTATCGTCCTAGTAAATCTCGTCATTTAACTACCCCCATAGGAGCCATTTTTGATGTTATCCCCACCCAAATACATATCTGTTTGATTTGAATTAACACATGTTATGGGTCAGGATTTTTAATTAAAAAATGCAAAATGTCAACGACTCATTTTATTTCCGCTTTTGTGGGCAAGTGGCAAAACTCTTTACCTTGCTTTCTCTTCCGGAAAAAGGTGCAAATATTTTAATTGAGGTCAACAATTTGTGCCACGGTGTGTGAATGTGTGTGCATTCGATGTTGCTGCTTAAACAGGGGCTCATAGAGTTCAGAGGTATACACTAGATTTTTGCAATGCACCCTGCTAAGTACGAGGTGTGTTCAAAAAGTATCGTGAGTTTTGTGTTTTTTCAAAAAATTATTCATATTCATGAATAACTATTTTGTCCCCTTCAAAGTAATCAAAGTAATCAAAGTTGTGCCAACGGTTTTTCCAATCTTCGAAGCACTTCAAAAAATCATTTTTTGTATCTTGTTCAGCTCCTCCTTCGATGCCGTCTTTATCTCGTCAAGCGTAGTGTAACGGCGTCCTTTCATGGGCCTCTTCAGTTTAGGGAATAAGAAAAAGTCACAGGGGCCCAGATCTGGGGAATACATTGGCTGCGGCATCATTAGTGTGTTGTTTTTGGCCAAAAAGTCGCGTGCAAGCAACGATATGTGAGCAGGGGCGTTATCGTGGTCCAGAAGCCAATTTTTGTTCTTTTCGGCCTTTCTTCTCGGAATTCTGAGAACATTTTGTACCACCGATAAACGTTGCTCCGGTCCAAGGTAGCTTCTCCGTATGCCACAGTCAACATTCGGAATGCATCCGCGCACTTAATTTCGTTTTTCACACAAAATTTGATACAGGTTCTTTGATCCATTTTTTTTGAATAGGTAAAAATCGAAGACGATCCAAAACACGTGCAAGCAAAGCAGCTGTCAACAATTAAGTGAACATTCAAAATGACCGCGCTTGTCGGCATAAGTGAGAGACATGAGTACCAACATAAGTCACAAAAAAATCGAAATTCAAATATACGTAACCCGCGAAAATTCAAAATTCGCGATACTTTTTGAACACACCTCGTATCAACAAAATTTTAGTGCAGTTTTTTTAAGTAGTATTCTAATATATATAAAAATACTTAATTGGTTTTCAATTCCATTCAATAATATTTAAATTTACAAAAAACCTAAAATATTGACTTCTAAAATGGCACAGCTTATTTCGTGCAAGAACTTTGGGTTAATGTATTTCGAAAATTGTGATCCCGGACATTTTTTTTTTATGGAATCTTTTTGAACACAATATCAGCTATTTTTTTTTGTATTTATGTATGTATATACATAGATTTCATAATTATATGTAAATTCTGACCAGGACGAGCGAGTTAGCAATGTAATTGTCGGTTTTTGAAAACATTAGGCATAAATATCATCACGTATATTTTAAGTTTTGGTTATACGCATTTGTTCACACTATGAAAATGAAATGTAGAAATTAGTGCATACTTAGGGGCAGTGCTGCTAAGTTTTCCGAAGGAAAGTGGCTAAAAATTTTCTGAATATGGCCAAATATTCGTTTTCAACAGATATATTCATGTATTTACGAAAAATAATCTAATGGCAAGCCGAAGTTTATATACCCTTGCATATAATAATTAAAATAAAAACTAGAAAGAAAGCTAACTTCGGTAAATCGAAGTTGGTATACCCTTGCAGTCTGCAATTGGATCATTGAAAATCGAACCATTTTAGTAATGTTGAAAAAATATAGAGTTTTTTACATTTTAAATGTAGAATTTTCATATAAATCGACCGATCGCTTCTTTGGCAACTATATGATATAGTTGTCCGATCTTAAAAAAATGAAAACCGTAATTCTAGAACCATAAAAAACTGATATATCTCAAAATTGATAGAAATACGTTTAAAAACAGAGAAGTTAAAATTTTTCTTACATTAATTTCGCCATCATTCCTATGTCAGCTATAGGATATAGTAGTCAGATTTCGGTCGTTCCGACATATATACTGCGTGCTAAAGAAATAAGACTATGCTGAAAATTTTAGCTCGATAGCTCAAAAACTGAGAGACTAGTTCGCGTTGAAACCGACAGACGGACATACAGAAGGACAGACAGACAGACGGCTAGATTGACTCGGCTGGTGATGCTGATCAAGAATAAATATACTTTATGGGGTCGGAGATGCCTCCTTCACTGCGTTGCAAATATCATGGCAAAATTATAATACCCTCTGCAAGGGTATAATGAGGAATCATATTTATTATTTTAGTCCGAAGTCTTTCAAAACAATAAAAATCGGCTAATTTGGACCGATCGTTTCTATGGCAGCTATATAGTGGCCCTATTTGAATGATATTTTAAATGTATATTTAAATTTAAATTTAAAGACCATTTAATAAGTTTTAATCCGATATCTTTTAAAACAACGAAAATCGACTAATTCGGCCCGATCGGTCCTTTGGTTTGGTATGGATGAAATTCTAAATATATAACTACATTTAATATTCAAGACCATTGCTATGTTTTAATCCAATATCTCTATAAACAACGAAAATCTGTTATTTTGACGCAATCGTTCTTATGGCAGCTATAAGATATTGTGGTCCGATTTGCGTGAAATTTAAAATATAACTATAATATAATTAGAGGATCATATATTTAATTTGAGCCCAATATCTTCAAAAACAGCGAAAATATGACATCTTAAACTGATAAAAATTATAATACCCTGCAAGGGTATAAAATGGAACAAATTCATTAATGAATGTAAAGACTGACCATACGATCTCTAATATGTATTACACATACGCGAACCACTTAACTACCAGTTCCGATATCTTTGTGAGCAATTATTAATCGGAATTAGCTCAGTCAATGCAAAAATGTGTTAAAAATAAGAGTATACTACAAAAAATTAAAAAAAATGGCTAAAAATGGCAAAGAAAAAAATATATAATTGCTATATTTTTGGCTAATAGCAAATTAAAAAAAACGGCAATTTTTCAAGAAAGCATGTCAGCCTTCACACTCTTCCACCTGAGTCCTGTTAAGCGTCAAAGGTTATACATAAAATAATAAAATGCAAATAAACTTATTGCATTCTTTATAGCCCTTTTACACAGCCGCTTAAAAGAGCATTCACTTTTTCGCTCCTCTGGCTGTTTACACAGAGCTGAGTTGATGCGAATCCAGCAGACATTTAACAATACAAAATACTGTATAATCTTTATAAAAATGTTAAAATGCTTTTACGGCAAATTGCAGTTCTCTATTTGTAAAAATAAATGACAAAGACGGCAAGTTCAAAACCACCTAAACATGTAAAAAATACTGAATACAAGTAATGTATTTTATGTATAAGTAGTTGATGCAGAGGTGATGCGACCTTTCTTGTCCCTTTCTGACACATGTAATTCTTAAGGAAGAAAAAGTCGCTGCTGCGATTTTCGGGAGTTGATGTAGATGCGCCTCTGTGTAAAAACACTATTACACAACTTTCTCAAAAATTTTTCCATGGGAAAAATGCAGCATTTTGGCCGAAATGCAGAATTGCGAAAGAGAATTATCGAGGGCCGATAAATCTCAAATAGAGATAAATATTCTGAAAATGGATTATAGTTGGACACGTTAATATATCAATGGGCAGAAATTTTCATAAGTATTGCAAATATTATTAAAAATCAAACAAATGCATATCTATTTTTACATTACTCAATTTTTGGTCACCAAAAAACCACATTACAAAGTGCTAATAGACAAACAACAAAAGCTTAAAAAAAACCGAAAATACTCTAAAAATCAGTTCAAGCAAGCCATGCTCTAATAATAAGGAGAAACGTTCAGAGGAACATCCATTATTCGTCCAGTGATCCAAACAATATTTCGACGTGGAATATCTACGTGCCTGACATCCCTAATTTTTTGGGATTTTCGCGAATATAAATTGATCGAGTTGGCAGCGCCGCTTCCGAGGAAATACGAACCTGTGCGCGCAGCACTTAGCTTCCATTAAAGTTTTGCGAAAGCGGATTCGGAACGTCCGTTTTTTCAGCGTTGGAGAATTCATTGGAAAAAAACATTGATTTAACTTATGGTACATGTAAGTTCAATAAACATTATCTGTAAAAATTGTCTGTAAGGCAGAGGAAGCTCTTTATTGATTTTGCCGGCATTTTGTGCGACTTCTTCGTTGACGAATAAATAAACGCACTTCATGTCGTAAACACAAATTGAGCAAAGGGCACAAGTCTTCTAGAGTTCTTACCGAACGTGTATACATATTCTGGGCAAGAGTATTGGATTACGAAAGCTTGTCGAGAGCAGACACCCGACACATGTTTCGCCAATCCTTTTGCTAAAATTTGTCTGGCTACATCGAGCTTAAGAGAGCAGGTGCCGCCTAAATCTTATTTAAAACCCTTCCGGATAGCTTCCTAATACCTGTACCTGTACCTTTCCTCCCCCTAGCGAGATGGCCAGTTCGCATAATCTACCTCCAGAGCGCCACCTTGGGTTCCAGTGTCTCAACTGCAAGGTGGCCGACTTCCGGGGCCGCCGTTATAGCTGCGCCCTGTGCCCAGACTACCATGTGTGCGGCGTTTGCTTTGACGCCGACCTTATTCCGCAGGTGCTCCCCCACCTGTACTACCATCCCCTGAAGGTATACTATGCCCGCGCCGAGTACCAACTCTACTTCAATGACGATGGCGAGAACTATTCCATCGATAATCCCATGATGCAGAGCTACAAGTGTGCTCTGTGCGATATCCGCGGCCTGACTAGCTTCGAACTGTACAAGCATCTCTCAGAGTACCATTGTACCCATCCGGACTACAAGGCCTACGTCACTATGGTGTCCGCTTATTACCAGGCGGAGCTTCTGGTGGCCCCTGACTCCCTGCCGCAGGAAAATGAGCTCGGCCTGCGAGAGCGGCGTGCCATTGTGGACGTTCTATTGCCGCCGGGCCAGACAGGGGGCACGACCCAGACCCAGTCCCAGCCCCAGCCCCAGCCCCGCAGGGGCTTTTGCGCCGATGGCTTGACCCTGGCTCAGCTGCTGGTGCATCTGAAAATGCTTAATTTGACGGCCCCTGAATTTCCAATTCGCTGCGTGGAGATCCTGAAGCGGGCCAATACGCTCCGAGCCCAGCAGAGTGGCCAGGAGGTTGTGAAGACTGCCGAAAAGTACATCAGTCTAATTGAGCATGAGGTGGCCACCGGTCTTGGCGAGCGCAGCCTGCGTCTCGGACGTACATCCAACGGAGCCGTGCGCCTAGCTCAACGTAACAGCGGATTTATCGTGGTACCCAGTTCCATGCAATTATCAGCGGAATTGCGTTCCTTTTCCAGCCGCCAAATGATCCTTCCGCGCCGCCAAGGGTCCGCCCAGGACGAAGTGCGCTGGTTTAATTCCATAGCTGAGATCGATGCTTTGCCGCCGATGTCTCCGGCCTTGGAGGGCCTTCGCAAGATTCGCCAGGCTCAGCTGGCAGCGGCAGCGGCAGCGGCAGCAAAGTCGCAAAAGCCCCCCCAGGACACTGAAGACCAGCTGATGCAAACTAAGGCCCCGGACCGCAACGAGGGGCGCTTCCTGTGCGCCAAGTTTATGGCTGATAATAAGCCACCAAGCCGCAACCGCGTCGGCATCAAGCAGCTAAAGGCGAACTTCATTGAGGCCGTACTCTGCTCGATGTTGGCGGAGGAAGAGCTCAGCGAATTGCCGTTGCAAAAGCTGTTTTGCCCAGATGCTATAAAGAATCTGCGCCCTGAGGGAAAGAAGAAAGTATCTCCCTTTTTTTGGGTACCACTCCCACGCCAAAAGATTGCGCCATTCGACAAACGGGCTATGAAGGAAATGAAGCATTTTTACAAGGCTCTCGACGAGTACAAGGCTTGGGCGGATAATCTGAAGACAGAGGCAGACAAGAAAAGGGAAATTCTGGTTAAGCAGCCAACCAGTGGTAACTCCGATGGTAACTCCGGTGGTAATGGAAACGGTAATGAGCTGGCAGTGGTGGCAGCTTCTGCAGCCAGATCGGACGCTGAGATTTTGGAACTGACCATGGCCAGTATCATTCAGGACATCGATGCCATTATCGATGACGACGACGACTATGACGAATGTACTTGAGGCCGAAGGATCATACAATTAAACACGCAATATCGTACAGAATGAAGCATTTATTTATTGTTTTGTATGTAGATGCTTTTGATAATAAAACCCAACCAGTCAAACGATAAACAAAGTATAGCTCCTTTTAACAGCCCTAAACACTGCTAGAGAGAATTAATTTCTGAGATAATCAAAGGCTTGATACATTCTCATTTGTCACTTTTGAACGTAAACAAAGTTTTTGAAATCGAGTTGGCAGTGTGTTTCCAGTTCAACCCCAGGCAGTGCTCTGTTCTGTTTCGATTATCAAAAGTTTCCGCTCGATATTGGAGTCGTTGCAAAAGCTAGAAAATAATATATCGTGTTCGGAAGTATCCGGTATCCCCGACTTTTATTTGGAACTGCCGCAAGTGCGCTGTCGCTGTCGTTGAGTAAAATGGCTGGCTATTTACCGTCGGTGCACCAAAAGTGCCTGAGCTGCTCCGCCCAGGGCGAGTTGGGGCGCCGATACGAGTGCTGCGTCTGCGGATCGCAGGTCACCTATTGCGGCAGCTGCTTCGACGAGGGCCGCAACAGTCCGACGCACGAGCACAAGTACTATCATCCCATGAAGGCCATTTACAATCGGGCCTTTTTCAATCTTTTCTTCAGCGGCGAGAGGCTGGTAGATGGCGACGCTCCGCAGAGCTACAAGTGCCCATTCTGCGATGAGTTGGGCTTCACAGCCGAGGAGTTGCAGGTGCACGTGGCAGGGAAGCATGCCGAGCATACAGATTGCCCTGCCCTGATCGCCATTCTGGTGGACATGAACCAGGCGACGATGATGGCCAGAGCTAAGGAATTGGCGGGGGCAGTGAAGAAGGGTGAGTGTGCAACTGCCGTGGGCAATGAGCTGTAGGAGATTTAAGGAATCGATTGTGATGCGTGAGAATGCTTTCTGTCAGCTTGAAACATCGGTCCTTGGCATTTTATTCAGGGCAAATTTTAGATAACGAGAATCGTGATAATAAATATCCACTGAGCTTGGAGTTCTAATGAGAATATGATGGAATAAGTTTCATACAACTATTACATAGATAACTTTTTTCTGCTCTTATAATTTTATTCGTTGTTCCAGCGTTTTCTCCGCTATTGTCAGTGATTTGATTTATCATAAGAGTTATGGCTACGAACAGGCATGGGGTTCATGCAGCTTTCCTTCAGAATTACTATAAACAAAAATAAGAAAGGAAATTAGCTTTGGGAAGCCGAAGTTTGTATACCCTTGCAGTTTGCAATTTGACACAATAATAATTCGGTTAAGAGTAAATATTATATGTGTAATACGTGCTGTGAAAATTTCAGTACAATCTGAAGATAAACATGCGAGTAACTAACTCGTAATTATTTTATTAAGTTATAAGTTCAGTTGTTCTATTCCCATCTCGTTTACAGTCTTATTCTCCTTAGATAGTTAGTCTAGTCTCGAACCCTGGATTTGACATGGGTGGTACAACATTAAAATTGTATACATATTTTTTTTATTTCTACAATTTGTATTGTGTTTTGGAGGGTCTTGGGAATATGTGCGCTCTAGGACTCTTTTGGGTGCCGTACACTCGACTGTAGTTTTCTTACTTGTTTTATAATCTTTTTTTGTATTGTTTCCATCCAACCGATCCAACCCGCTGTGACTTATACAACTCTTGCAATAGAAAAAAAAACTTTGGATTAAAAACGGCGAAATTGGATTGCGTATAAAAAGACGGACCAAGAACATATACTTTGTAGGGTCGAAAATGTCTCCTTCACTGCATTTGGCAAACTTCTGACTGAAATATTAATACCCTCAATGCAAGGGAATAACAAACTGCAAAGATGACGTCACTCTGCTCGGATGGGGGAAAAAGCTGAGCTAAGGGTAACAAGGGCCGTCCACCCTCGACCACAACTATCCAAGGCGGCACCCCAATGCACAAATATTGAATTACTGTAACCAAGGCCCCTTCTCTTTTTTTTTCGCCACACAGCCACTGAAATTCGCTGCCAGGAGAAGTCCCGTGGAGGCCTCAGCTATGAGGTCATCTTGGCTGAACCGGCACCCAATGTGGCCGTGCCTAAGCGTCCGGTCACCCCCGGCAAGAACGTCAGTGTTGAGGAGATTGAGCAAAAGCTAAAGGCGGCCGAAGAGCGTCGCATTGTAAGTACATACATTTATAAACGAATATCTGATATTTATTTTAATTAAACTGCAACTTTGACTTTATTTTGGGAGTAATTGCCACAGAGATTTTCGATATATTCTGTACTTTGCTATCTTTCGCAGTCTCTGGAGGCCAAAAAAATGGCTGATATATCGAATAAACTGGCCAAGGTTGAAGAGGCCACTCGTAAGAAGGATGAAATCACTAACGAGTTCATCACTCAGACCAAGGAGCAGCTTGAGTCAAAGATGGAGCAGCATGTGGAGAAGAGAGATGCCATTATTAGCGACATGAAGGAAAAACTAAAGGTAATAAACCAACCCTAGTACCTAGCTTTTGCAATAATTTGATGTATTACACAGATCCATGCCCAGGAGATAGAGAAAACGCGTGAAACTTTAGAGCAGCAGAAGGCCAATGAGCAGAAGGCCATTGAGGAGAAGTTAAAAATCGCCCAGTCATTGCGCGATGAGAATATTAAGAAAATGTTGGATCGTCTCAAGGAGCATGTGAGTGAGAACAGAAATTGCATGTCTTGTTAATTACACTTGAACAGAAAATCTGTGTCTATAATGAAGGCTGTATTATTCTCTATATGTATGTCTCCTTACCTCCGACCACTTCATTTACATCAGCCATTAGACACTTCTGTAAAACCCCTTCCTGATTCCTATTTTCGTTATTAGCTTAGTAAGATAGAAAAAAAAACAAGACAAGACATGAAGCTAGGTTCGGGAAGCCGTAGATTCTAAAATTCAGAATCTAAACCAGTGGTGTTCACAGCGAGTCTGCAAATTTCTGGAATAAAACTGTTTTACAAACGTTCTAAATTAGAGCTTTTATTAGAGGTTTGAAATGTTTCTTTATAAGATGCTTTTTAAATTGGTACTACGAAAGTTTAATAACTATACTAATCTGCACCAAGACTTCTGAAAAATCACTAACGCGACAAACAGAATAGCACTAAATTCCAGCTAATGCGATATGTTATCGAATTTTCGATGTAGGTTCGTATAGAAATGATACTGGAAAATACACAAATGAAAGAGTATAAAAACTATACGATTGAGTATACATTTATTATGAAGTATGAAATCTAAATCTGCTTCAACTCTTGCCTTTTTTTTATTTTGGGTGTAAAAGAAATTGTGGTACGCTTTTGGTTAAAGTATCAACAGTAACATATGAAAACTATAAGTTTTGTAGCAGAGGAACAGGCGGACAGAAGGATTTGGGATGTTCCCAGATTAAAATAATACTATGCCACAAAATTATACAAATACATATCCCCGAAAACAGTTTAATAATTTTCCGTTGACACCATCAGTACTAGTATGTGCGTATATTGTATATGTAAATATTTGTGTTTGATCTCATGTACATATCATTTATTTGGTTTCATTTCTCTTATATCCTCTCATTTAGAACACAATCAAAATTGCCGAAATCAAATCGCAGAACGATCAATTGGAATGTCAAAAGCTCGAGGAGAAGGCACGCATTTATGAGAACAAATTGTTCGCCGCCGAGCAGAAGCGTGAAAAGGAATTACAGAAAAAAATTGAAAAAGTTCAAAAACTAGTACGTTTCTGCCACAAAATTAAGTCTTCTCTTTGGAGTACCGCCATTAATTAGCAGAATCAGAATCATCAGCTGAAAATTAATGTATACTTTATTTCTTTTATCTTTGCAGGAGCGTCGTGCCGAGTTAGTGCGCCAGAATAAGGCCCAGGCCCAGGATATGGACGGCCAGCAGAGCCCCATTGCCTCCTCCGGTTAGAGAGCAGGTCGACAGGCACCGAGAGCTATGCAGAGCATGGATCGCCATTACTAATCCTGCAAATAATGGCAACTACGACAAAAACAACAGCAACAGCAACAACAAACACACTGCATACACCAACACATATTTCCCAAGCAAAAAGCAAAAGAACAAACAAACCAATAAGCTTCAAAAAATTCAAGTATTATAAAAAAGAGAAATGGAAAGGCAGAGGAGAAGTGGAAAGGCTCAAGACTCCGAAAAGCGTGCTCAGAGTCGCGAACATCAAAACGAAATACTAAAAGCAACAAAAAACTATTGCATACTGCAAATTAATGCAAAATACATTTATTAAAAGAAAATTTACATTTAACACCCAACAAATAAGGTCTGGTAGAAAAAATCAATAGCCGGCCATTAAATATTTATGAATTCGCTTAAATTTTCCCATTCTTCGTTATGTTTCTTTAAAGTCCTGCCTATCGTTGTTTTAAATTTCGAAATTTCAGTTCATTTTTGCCTATTGAATGTATTTTGAAATAATTTGCACGAAGCCCGAAAAGCCATGTGTACTTGAAATGTAATTGCCTCTTTAAACTGTAGTTGCTTTTGCAAGTAAATCATTTTTCAACGGATCTTTCATTTATATGAAGTATATGTATAACTTAATTTATTAATTTTCACAAAATAAAAGGAAAAACAATCAAAACACAAACGTAACGTATATATTTTTTATGTTTTGCATTTTGTATCTACATATAAATGCATAAGTGTCAAGCAGAAGGAATACATAAGAAATGCTTATAAAATTAAATAAAACAAATGGAATACAATATACAAAGCAGAAGGCATTTTTGTTTCATTTACAAGAAGCATTAACAATTAGGCATTAATATAAATAAACAAACAAAACACGATACAATAAAATACTTACAAACAAATTCATATATGTAAAATTATATGGAAATGCATATTTTGTCTAACGTCAAGTATTTAGAAAAAGGCGAGGATTTTTGGCCTCGATATTATGGGTTAATTCAAAATTAGTGGGGATTATGAAATACAAACAAAAGAACAAGACGATCGTTTAGGCAAAATTTTTGGCGCAAGACCTGAGAGCTCTTCCGATTTGATTTCGCCACCCGAAGACTCTGTAAGGTTAGCTTAAGCTTATATCTCTTAAACCGTATATAAATTGTGTATTCGTGTAAAACTACATATGGCTACAACACAAAATGCTCTCCCAATAAAATAATAAAGCATTCGCAACACAACACAACTCTACACGCACAGGCACTAAAATCTACCCCAGACATGTGAAAGCTTTCCAAAAAAACAATTAAGAAAAACGAAAAAAAAAGAAAGGTAACCATTGCAAGTGAATCAATACAATTGATAAAATGCTTCGATATTTACTCAATTTACTATGTATCTATATATAATCAAATGCAATATTTAAGCCGACGGTAACTTTTGTATGCGAAATGAAAATGTTTGTGTTTACATTCACCACATCAATGTTCTCGATACATAACCCAGAAAAATTCGATCGCTTACGAAAACATGATTTCTAAGTTGCTTGCATAACATTAATTAAGATTACATAAGCAACCGATAACTAAATGATCATATAAGCAAGCAAAAACTCTTATAATAAATGTATAATAAAACTGCATAATACAAATAAATGAGATATTTATAATTGGTATATAAATCCTTCGCAATTTGAAATTTCGACCACAATTGTCATTTGACTGAACTCTTGTCCCCTAACATTTCCTTTAACTGGTAATATTTGTGCTTTGCGATGCCGGCTTATGTATTAATTTCATGAATTTGGGGGAAAAGAATGTGCGTAAGCAGCATTTGGGGCTTAAATTAGCATAAGGTAAGTTAATCCAAGGAAAACAAGTATGAAAGTCGAAGCTATTTAGCTATTTTCAATTTCGAAGCTATTTAGTGTGACAAGACAAGACGGCCTGTGGGAGTTAGTCTACCCAGGCCAGACAAACCATTGTGCCATCTACGTCGTCCTCCAAAAAACTAACCAACTCTCTCCTTCTATCCTATCAGAATGCAAGAGGCATAATCAGTAAGCTTCTGATAGTGTCTCGTTTGCGTTTCAGGATATCCTGAGCTCCGACATTTTCCAGCTGCAGGCTTTATCGGCCTTCCAGGCGAAGAAATCTAAAAATTTCAGCTTGAACAGAAGGTTTAGGAATACTAATTAACTCTTTTTTTGGGCTGTTCAAATATTTATATTTAATTAGTAGCCATGTCACTCAATATAATAATAATCTTGCAAGTTTACAAATTAGTAGGAGGATATGCACGATCTGCCTCCTTGGCATCTGCTCCTGCCAAAGCCAGGACTAGAAGGGCCACAATTCCAAGATAGATCTTCATGTTTGCGTGATGCTTTGTTGATTTTGAATAATCTAGTTCTCAAATAATGTCACTATTTATACAAATGATTAACCAAGAGAACTAATGCCAATTTTACGATTTAAAATGACTGATACGGAAATTAGATTAGAGTGGAAATATTTTAGTTTGGCCTTGATAGAGGTATTCGGTTTGTAAAGGAATAACCTTTTCACAAGATTTTTAAGGTTTGAATGTACTTTTTGCTATTTTAACAAAAGTTGTAGTTAATTAGAAAGATTATTTGATATTTTTAAGAACCATTTCAGACTATTATTACGCGAATTCCCTTATTATATCCTTGCAGTGAACGAGGCACATCCGACTGCATAAAGTATATATATTCTTGATCAGCATCACCTTGTCCGCTTTTCTGTTAGTCTGTCTATCTGTCCGTCGGTTTCTTCCCAAATTAGTCTCTCAGTCTTTGAGCTATTGAAATTTTCAGCATTAACTTATTTCTTTTGTAAGCAGTATACATAAGTATATACCGGAACGTCCAAAATCGATCAATATATAATTTAGTTGTCATAGGAATTATTGGGAAGTTAATAGAAAATAGTTTGCAAAACAGTGAAGTCTATTTCGACCCTATACAAATTATACATATATCCTTTGTGGGCATCAACAGCCCAACATAGTGTTTTAGTTTTAGAGTATTCTGGATGGAATAGTTCTTTTCGATCGGAAAATGAACAGAAAAAACAGTATGAAAGTTGATATATAGTTGGGTTTTTCTTAACAACTACGTATATACCATTAGATATATACATACATACATATGTACATTCTTGGGTCAGGCTTATAAAGTCTTACTTAAAGAAGGTTTAATAATTCTAATAAACACTTTCTCAGGGTTATAATTTTTTTTTTTATTTACTAGCCATTAGACGCAATATTGCGATTAAAAATTAGTAAAATGTTTGACTCAGGGCCTCGACAAATTTGAAAGATCTCGATCTTTGGCATCTGCTCCTGCCAGAGGCAAGACTAGAAGGGCCACAATTCCCAGATAGATCTTCATGTACAAAGTTCGATATTTTTCAATTTTCCCAAAATGAATTGTCCAATTGCAGACTGCAAGGATATACCAACTTTGGCTTTCCGAAGTAAGCTTCCTTTCTTGTTTTTTAATACATTATAAACAAAGGGAACTAATGTCAATTTTACGATTTAAAATAACTGATAAGGAAATAATGAACAGTGGAAAAATATTTATAAATATTATCAATTGTGACCTTGAATTGTAATCTAGTCTAAGCTAAAGACTAAAAGAATGTTTTAAAATTCTAATTAAGACTTTTTGTTTTTTTTTAGGCTCTTAAAATATGTTTATTTACTTAAACATAATGACATGTAAATAAATTAATTTTGAGATTTGAAAAATTATAAAACCTTTAAGTAGGTATTGGAATCGGTACAGGACAACGCCACTATTCCCAGATAGATCTTCATGATGTGATGATTGGTTGACTTTTAAAAACTGCCCCTATTTATTTAAATAATTCTTAAGGGGAACTAATGCCAATTTCATGATATAAGATGACTGACACTAAAATAATTAGTAGTGAAATATTAGTGTCACCTTGATAATGGTATTCGGTATGTAACAGAATATAATTTTGATACGTTTTTTAAGATTTGGATGTACTTTTATTATTTTAACAAAAGTTGTTAACTAGAAAAATTGGTTCCTATATTTTTAAGAACAATTTGAGTCTGTCCTTACCCATTTTTTCTTAATATACCCTTTCAGGGTATTATAAATTTAGTAAGAAGTTTTCAACGCAGTGAAGGAGTCATTTCCAGCAGCATTTGACCACGGCAATGAAATAAGCCAGATTTCAAGCTATAAATTTATCTAGCTTTTTTATTTTAAAATAATCTAAATCTAGCTTAAAATAAGCTAATATGGCAACACTTCTACACACCCCAAACAAAACATGGCATTTGCGTACAATGGAAACACGGTCACACTGCGCCTGATAAATTCCAACGGATTGTGAATCACAAACTAAAAATTAAGTAAAAAGTGCACAACAGACAACAGACACCTTACATTACACATACGACACAATGGCCGCCACCCTCAAGCCCTACCTGACCGCCGTGCGCCACTCGCTGACGGCGGCAATGTGCCTGCAGGACTTCCCCTCCCAGGTGGTCGAGCGACACAACAAGCCGGAGGTGGAGATCTGCTCCAGCAAGGAGTTGGTTCTCACGCCCGTCGTCGTGTCCCGGAACGAACGCGAGAAGGTGCTTATCGAGCCCTCGATCAACTCGGTGCGCGTGAGCATCGCGGTGAAGCAGGCGGACGAGATCGAGCGCATCCTGTGCCACAAGTTCACACGATTTATGATGCGCCGCGCCGAATCCTTCATCATTCTGCGCCGCAAGCCCATCGAGGGATACGACATCAGCTTTCTGATTACCAACTTCCACACGGAGCAGATGTACAAGCACAAGCTGGTCGACTTTGTCATTAGCTTCATGGAGGAGATCGACAAGGAGATTAGCGAGATGAAGCTGGCGGTCAATGCCAGGGCTCGCACCTGTGCCGAGGAGTTCCTGAAGCGCTTCTAGGTGAGGGGATACAGTTACTGAGGATCTTACAGATACTTACTGAAACTCTTATTCCCATTTCAGGTCAATGGGCGGCTTGTTACGACGCATTTAGTATTTCCATATCGGATTCAAGAATAAAGACGGCTTTTTTATTATGTATTTCCTTAAAATTCCTTAAAATTCTGCTCAATTAGGAGCACTTGGGCCGCACCACCACATTGCCACGGCGTTCTCATAAATTACTTCCTGATCTTGCCCCAGCTTATCCCCTTCTGCTGGCATTATTGGCTCCGAAACAGATTCCGTGACGTTCATGGTAATATCCCCTGGATCGTTATTGATAAAGTGATATTGCCCCGAGCCGGTGGCCAGAATAGGCAGCACCGGATTCAAGGCAACTCCGTTGCAGCAGTCTGTGTGCAGGGGCAGTGAGGTTTCTTCTTTGTCACCACTAAGATCCCATATATTGAGGGCGCCTCTCGTGTCGCCGCTGAGTAGCCAACTGTGACCGGCCGTCAAGTCGAACTGAATGCGCTGGTTGGTGTCCACGTTGCGCTGGAACTCGCTCACCGGCGCCTTATAGTTGCGCATGTCCCATTGCAAGAGTTTGCCGCATTTCCGCGCTCCGCTAAACAGAAAGCACTGCCCGGTCGCGGTCTCAGAGTATCGCAGCTGGGTGATTCCGCCCCTATGGCCACCTAGTGTAAACAGTGGACCCTGTTTGGGGCTGCAGCGGAGGTCAAAGTGCTGGATGTATCCGTGCCAGTTGCCGCAGGTCAGGGTGTTGGGATTTTCGCTGGTCTGCGCAATGCACGAGATGGCGAACTTTACGGGATAATCGTCACAGATTCGGCCGGGCCTGAAATATGGTCGAGCATTTGGATTACTGCCTCTGGGCATAGGGCGTCTTGCTAGGCTTACCTGCTCGTGTCGAAGATCTTGATGCAGCGCTTGTAGCCCGCAAATATTCTCTGGCCGTCGGCGGAAAAGGCCAGCGAGATGGCCGCCATGACTTCGTCCACAGCATCGTATCCACTGTAACTGCATCGCAGCGCCCCGTCGAAGGCGTCCCACATGTGGATCGGCTCATGCTGCCGCGTGGCTATCCAGCTGAATGCGAAAGGAAGTGGATTTTTATCTGGTGGCACAGGGTTTGTGGGCTGGTTCACTACTCACAAGCAGGATTCTGGCTGCTGGCTGTTCATGTGCGGATACCAGGCGCAGTCGTAGACAGTGCCGCCCTCGGGCACATGCACCGCCGACTGCAGCTTCGTCAGACTGCGCGTCGTCGTCTGCATCGTTGGTGTGGCATAGAGATCGGCGGGCAATTCCATAACGTGCATGCCATCGAGATGCACTGGCATTAGAAGGCACGTTCCATCTGGGGACCAGTAGCAGCCCTTGGTATAGTGCTGTGCGTCTGGGGACGAGCTCCAGCAGCGCCGTCCTAGCTCAAAGATTCTACTTTGGAAATACTCAATGGGAGGCGGAGCTATCACATCAATTGGCTGGTCATCTGGCACGCCGGCGGTTACCGGAATATGTGCCGTCGTGAGCTCCAAAGTGTCATCTATAGCGATGATGTGATCGCTGTCATCTTCCTCATCCTCATCCTCGTCCTCCACCGTGGTCTCGGCCATCTGGCTCATCTCCATAGCTACGGTTGTGTTCACGGATGCATTGGCCGCTTGTAGTTTTAGCTTCAGTTTCTCCGCTTCCGAGAGAGTGACGCTCAGCTTGGGCAGCGACAATTCCACGCTCGACGTGACCGTGCTGCTGAAGCTCACGTTGTGGTTGAGCAGCGACGCCGAGAGATCGTGCTCCTCCTCCATACCGCACATGCTGGTGCTCAGGTCTGGTCCTGAAAGTCCTGCCATGGAGCGGCTTTCTTGTTATCTCAGATAACTTGTCTGCTCCTTATTTCTTGCGGTGTATCGCCCTCTTGCCGGTCAACAATCAAAAAATACAGCAATAGATCATAATGCTGAAATTCGCTAGAAAACGGAGCGGATTTTCTTCTCCACGGCAACAGGTCACACTTAAAAGACTCGAGGCATTTGGCGTTGCCATACTTTTCGATGAATGTTTTCTTTTAAATGTTTATCGTTATTTGCAGCGATTGAACACCCTTTTTCGAGTGTTAAATTATCTGTAGCAAATTTTTAGCTATTTTAAAGCTGCCTTTAGCTGTTTTCATAGGCTAGATTAGCTTTTTTATGATGGCTGAATTATCGTTATATTGGAACCAGTTCGCAGACCTGGTTGGTTCACGATAAGTTTATAGGCTAGTGTGGTCGTTATCGATTCTCTGGCGCCATAAAACGGTTATATTCAAAAAATTTCTTCATCAGGTGTTTTCAATTGGCATCGCCTGATGCTTCTTTTCTCTATTATTCATACTTATTATTAAGATTATTATTTAAGATATCAGTATACAAAATATCAATTGCATGATTACTGTGTCAAGGTGGATTTCTCATTGAGAAGAAAAATAAAATGAATTTATTTATTCTAACCACATTTTATTGGAAATTAAAGGCTATAACTAAAATTGCAACAGTGCAATGTTACCGAACAGCAGTATGTGAGCAGTAACGGAAACTCCCGTTGCTTTGCTCAGTGCTTTCCGCTCCATCTGGTAAAACATGGCTGAGACGCTCAGAGGCAAGGCCACCTGCTGCTCGGAAGCGTCGAACTCCAGGTCATGCCGGTGGCCCAGAACTAAGCGTGCGCTCTCCAGAACCCGCTGATGAGGGGCAGTTCCGTCTAGCAAGGCGAGATCCGCGACATGGAATTCGTATCGGACGCTTAAAAACATATTTCGACAGGTCAGGCTCTGCTGAACATCGTCGTAAACCCCCAGCACGGATGGCGGCATATCATTGGACTTCTCTGGGTAGTGCAGCTGCAAGGGCAACCACTTTTCCGGCTGTGGCCTACCCAGCTGCGAGACGTACATCTGACCCACATCTTCCAGGGAGCTGCAATTGTGGGGAAATAGCTGGTTCCAAATCCGGGACTGCAGGCCCTCGCAGTACTCAGTGTGGTTGGCATTTTCATGGAGAAGAGGCGCTGCTTGGTGAAGCTGACACTGTTTCACGATATCCACACCCAGGCGCAGGACTTCTTTCTGGTCCAGGGTACGCTGGCAAGTCATTTCTCGAAACTTCCTTGTAAGCAGGGGCAGCCAGTTAAAGTCTTGGACATTCTGTGGAGTATTAAAGTAGCTCAATTGCTTCTGCACCTCGCTGTTATTATGTGGTAACATCCTGGAGACGATTACGGGCGCGCCAGGCAAGTATCCCAGTGGACCCGAAGTGGGCTTAGCATATGACTCATTCACAGCGATGAAGTGAACTTTATAAAGCAACCACAGGGGCTCGTTCTCATCCCCTGCAAAGGGTTCGCCTTCAATCAAGACTTTCACCCCTATGATATTTGTGAAATTGTGGGTCACCTGAATTTCCACTTTCTCCGCCAAGATATCCAGTTGGGTGTCATTACCTCGCTCCAGACACTGGAATTTTCCATCGTCCCCTTTCTGACAGACCTCTATGGGTAGTCCTGCCACATACCGCTCGTCTCTATCATGGGGCTTGGGCAACACTTCATGTGTGGAGGTGAGATTGAGGAGGCTCCAGAGACTCTCTTGCAATTGGGAAGAGTCCTTCATCAGGCAGTTGTTACGCATTGGCTGCAAGTGTCGAATGGACTGTTTCAGTTGGCAGTGCGGGCCCTCATAAGCTGTGGGCAGGTCAAAGGTGGTCAGTTGACTTCCCTCCGACTGCAACAATTGCAATGCCTGTCCAAATTTGTAAAGAGATTCCGAGGAGGGAGCTTGAACGGAGGAATCAGTTTCGTAGGCCCCCAAAAAATCCGGCCACTTTCGATAATGCAATGCGTCAAAATCGGCGATCAGTGCCGGAGTCTTGGCGGGCTTCGTGTTGCTGCGAAAGACGCACAGCCACCCGTCGTTGATCTGGCAGGTGGGCAGACCGTGTGTGTACTGGAAGTCCTCTAGTCTGGACTGAAGACGTGGCAGAGCCGAGTCCGAGTGACAATCGAAGACCTTTCGAGTCTCGGGCGGGCAGTCGCGGTCACAGCAGCAGTTCAGGTCGCATTTCCTCGACTGCAGATCGCAGGAGCAGTAGGAGTGTGTGTTGTCCCTTGAGATCTGCGGATGGGCAGGAGCAGCGCTGGCATTCAGGGGCTGTACTTCCGCTGTCGGAGTCAGTGTCGTGGTAGTGACTGGTGCCTCTGTGGCCCTGGGCATTTGCTGTGGACGCGGTGGAAAGATGTTGCCAGGAGTGCTGGCCACCTCGGCCAGTGGGCTGATGGAGCTGGCTGTGTCACTGCTGGCGGCAATAGTGGTAGTGGGGGATTCCGTGATCGTGGGCGATGGTGCTGTGGGATTTGATACGTGAGAAATTCCTATTTTAACCGCAAATGCAGGTAATGTGGCCGCCATGCAAAGCACGGCTATAAGCAGTAGTCTCTTCATGGCTACTTGAATTCCACGCCGTAGTCCTCAAACTTCCGAAAGATTAAGCTTAGATCGACGATTACTTTTCCAGAGCTGAGGGTGTGCAGCTTATATCTGCGAATGAAAGAAAAAGTGTCAGGAAACAAATTAAAGTAGGATGATTAGATCTTACCGCTCAACTCCCGAGTAGAGCAGATCCGTCTTGCTCAGAGCCGCTCCCCCGCCGCCGAATTGCTCCCGTAGCGACTGCCACCAGCCGTTGGGCGCTACCTTCCAGGTGCTGATCTCCAGGCGATGTGAGCCGGGCGTGGTTGGGATGTGCACGAAGCCGTAGCCCACGGGCCAGGACTGCTGCAGGACGTTGACGGCGTACACCTCCACCAGCAGCCGGGGCCAGCCGAGGACGGATGCGGCACTCAGATGGATGTCAAGCGGCTGGGCGAAGTCAGAACAGTTCTGCAGCCGGTGCGAGCCCACGTGGCTCTGACCCTGCACCTCGCCCTGAACTAGGCGCCAGGCGTTACCTTCCGGGAGAGAGAAAGAGAGAGTCATGGAGTAAGGTGCAACCCCGTATCCTGCACTTACCGCTCTGCAGGCTCCACTTGCAGTACAGGTGCGGCTCGGCAAAGTCAACAGCTTTCAAAATCTGTCCGATTATGTGCACCTCCGCCATCAATTCATTAAGCTTGATGCCTGAATAATACCTTCTAGCCGAATAGATTTCGATTGACAGCCAGCCTGCAGTTTTCGGTTTGTTGTTTTGGCACCTGACCGTTGGCAACGTAACCGAACTGTACAACAGGGTTGTAGCTGCCAACTCAACCGGTGCGAGAACTGGTTCAAAGTACGTAAGGGTGGTGGCCCCAGGACTTGAACTTCTTGTTCGCCATAATTACTTTCCACAGAGGCACAACAACCTCGACCTGTCGTATGCGGGATGGTCGATAATAGCCAAATTTCTCAAATAATTCCTACCTCAAGGGTCACACCCTTACAAATAGACAGTTTGTATACCCTTGCATTTGAATCGTTCCTATGGTATGTACTAAGAGAAGATAGTATTCCAACAAAAAAAAACGTAAGCCTCTTTAAGACTCTTTAAAAACGATTACTTAGATCGACTTTAAAAATAATAGGACTAAAAATATCCTATTAATTCAAAGAAAAAACATAAAAGAGCATGATTTCTGATCGCCTCAGTTCGAAACCACGATTCGGAACTCGACTAACCATCGCACTATGGGGGCTCTAGAACAAACGGCGTTGAAAAAAAAAAAAATTGCATGTTCACGTTCGATATTTTGAATAGACACATCTTATAAGTGCTTAAAGATTACAAGTGCAAAATATCAATAGGCTCCCTTTTTTTTTTGGAATATATACCGTTTCAAAGTTGACTAATTTTTCAATAAAAAAAATCGCACAATTTGAATGCAATTCGACAAAGCTTCATGTGGAATTTTAAAGAAAACTAGTTAATGGTTTCTCCAGGTAATTAATTATTTACTAACTGTCCACATATTCACTATTTTACAACTTTGAAAATAAACAAATTGCACATTTTTGTACATTTGCCATATTATTGCAAAATGTTCTTTGAATATTTCTTAATCGAATTCAATAGAGTCCTCGCTGCAGCTTTCTGCAGCGCCCATACACCTCGAGGCGAAAAACGTAAAAAAGTCACTGATCCACGGTTTTTTTAAAACTAAAAACATTAAAAATATACAAAAAAAAAAAATTCTTTGATAAATAAACGTGATTTTTCTGTGATATTTATAAATTTGGACTTTAATAAATTATAACTAACCATCTAAGCACCTTGTTTAAACATTTTTAATAGGTTGAACAATTATGTCATATGCTTTTTAAATTATGCGATTATCTAACTTGGTTCAAAAGTTATTAATTTTGCAACGAAGAAACTCAAATGGCCCCACTGTGCATCGTAGGTGCACGCAAGTGCGAGCAAGATTAAGATATAATAACTTTGTGGCCGAATGTGGTGGGTAATAGTGGGCCAAGTCTTGATACAACTTGATCTTGTCTCGAACTTGTCATGCAGGGAGTTGATGATTTTGATGATTTGTGACCCCCTCCCCCTAAGTAATCAAGAGTAATCAATGGAGGAACCCCCTCCCCTATCATAAAAATTTTATTACGAAAAATACAGTTTTTTTTTTGTTTAAATATATTTTTATATAAAATGGTTACGTAATTATTGAAAAAGAACCCTCCATCCCCAAATAATCAAACATAATCATTTCGCAGACCCCTCCCCCAAACGTAATTACGTAATATATGGACAGACCTTAGCCTGTTAAAGCTGATTTAAGAATTTATATTCCTTATTTGGTATTCCAGGCTTCATATGGCATAAGTAATGGGTATTAAAACTTTACTTGTGCCTTCCAACATTATAACATATTCCGTTTTAAATACTGTATAGAGGGTTAAATGAAACATATGGATTGTAACCCACGAGTAAGCCTTTCAGTATGATTTTTGTTATTATTTAGACTACTGTATATCAAGTAAAAGAAACAGTTGATACTGTAAATCTTTCGTTG
The DNA here is from genome assembly GCA_008044355.1 of Drosophila lacteicornis. NCBI lineage: Eukaryota > Metazoa > Arthropoda > Insecta > Diptera > Drosophilidae > Drosophila > Drosophila lacteicornis. Next base: position 49,106 of record VNKF01008977.1, read on the forward strand.
CTGAAAATACCTGTAAATACAGTAAAGTTACTTTTAAATTTTTTCAGCTTAGATTACTTTTGTGTGCTTGTGCTGATATACTTAGATCCAAAATGCCTCAAAGGTTTAATGAAACTTGTGATACTTTTTTAAATTTCAAGAGGTTTTTATAATTTCATACTCAAAAAATTTAGATTTTTCCACAGCACCATGCAACTTGTCCAAAGAATTTACTTCAGGGAGTACCAAGGGTCCTCCTTCACCTGTGGAATATTGTATCGAATTTTGACGGGCGCGAGGATGTGCATAATCATGTGCTTGCACTCGCTGGAGGCTGATGGCGACTTCGGGAACACCAGCGATTGGTTGATGCGTTTGAGCAGGATATGCACATTGGAGCCGTCGTAGGGCAGCCGTCCAAACACCATCGCGTAGCAGACGACGCCGCAGGCCCAGATGTCCGACATAAAGGGATCGTAGGCCACGCCTGACAGAATCAAAGGATAATGAATCGGGCGGCCAAGGACTGCAAAACTTACCCTTCAGAATCTCGGGGCTTGCATAGGCGTAGCTGCCGCAGAAGGTCTTCGATAGGATCACTTGATTGTCGGGAGTTCTGGTGTCCTTGCGCGCAAATCCAAAGTCGATGAGTTTCAGGTTCCAGTTCTCGTCCAGCAGAAGGTTCTCACACTTGATGTCGCGATGAACTACGCCCTTGCTGTGGATATACTCCACAGCACTCATCAGCTGCTTGAAAAGCGTCCGCGACTGCGGCTCGTCCAGGAACTTGCGCTCTCGGACATAGTCCAGAAGTGTTCCATTCTCTGCCAGCTGCATAATCAGGTAAACCCTGTGGATGACATTTAATTAGCTAGATCATCAGTTTCCATTTTGAGAATGTAAGGCAGATTCACCTGTGGCTGGTCTCGATACTCTGGTAAAAGGTGATCAGATTTTCGTGATGCAGACCCTTCACTGCCTCGATCTCGCGCGGCAGGAACTTCTGCGTGTACTCTGAAGGAGCCTTCACCTTCGAGATGATCTTCACTGCCACCCGCTTGCCGTATTCTTCCGAGAATCCGATCTTGACCTTGGCGTAGTTTCCCGTCCCAATCACCTTGCCCAGAATGATGCCATGCTCCTCGAGAATGGTTTTCTGCGGCTTGGTCTTGTCGTCGGTCTTTGCCGGGACACCAGCCGCCGCCGCTGGCTTCGGCTGCGGACGGTCGTTAAAGGTGTAGACCTTCTGCTCCTGGCGACGACCCGAGTTCTGATCAGTGACGAGGTCTTGAGATGAGGTGGCACCAATGACTAGCGAAGGCGTGGTGTTTTAACGATGTCGGCGCTAAGTTACTGTTAAGGTAATTACCTTCACCATGGTCGGGTTTTCGCTTTGGCGCTGTCGCCATTTAATAGGGTACCACAATTCCGACTCAGCGACGTCCGCCAGTGTGCTGCTAATACTTCGAGATGATGTCGTGCCAAGGAATCATTAAAAGTAAAGCATATTCGAAAAGATTTAATTTTGAAAGCGCCTCAATAAAAGTAATTTGACATTTTGTGAAAATTATTTCAAACGAGAGGGGAACATAACGGCCAGGTTATGTTTGTAAGCCCTTACGGGTTTATCAAAGTATATAAATTGGCAGTACCTAATGTCTTTGCATAATAAATGTTCTTTAATGTGTATTATAATTGGCAGTATAAATTGTAATACATTTATTTTACTTTTTTCTTTATGATCATTTTAATAATCTGCTAAATTGGACTCGACATTGAAAAGTGTGTCCTTATCCTTGATAAGAGTTTTTTTATTTGTTTGTATTTCTCTATGAGCTTTATTTTATATGAGCTATTAATCACTCAAATTAAACTACATAAGCTATAATATTTATTTTGAAAAATCTCTCTGACTGTTAATATTCATTTATTTACCATTTAGGACGAATTTTCAAGGGGTTGATATGGGCCACCATAAAGTTGGCGAGGATCTTTGTGGGTCATCTATTTGTTGTTTTTCATGTCGTTTGCTTTTAAACGACTGAGCATTTCCGCTTATTGCGATGCACTTCAATAACAATTTAATTAAAAAACTGAAATCCTCCTCTCCTCACATCAACGCAAGCGTAAGCGCATAAATTTATATATACAGTTGCATCTAAGATAATAGCATCGAAAACTTAAAGTTTTTACATATGTTTTTAAATATTAGCATAGGTATCTTAAAGTTTAGAAGGAATTTTTCGAGTATTATTTTTAATCAAAAAGGAAAGAGCTTTATTTAAAAATTAAAACTTTTTGCCTAGCATTTAAAAGTAATGCAAAATACATCAAATAAAATAAAATTGAATAATATTTTAAAATTTAAGTCGCAGAAACTCCCTAGTGCTATTATTTTCGGCGTAGCTGTTCATTCAAGTGAATGCATTTTTGTACATATGTTCGTCTGAAAATAATGAATAATTATACCCTTGCTCAAGGTATTATAGGTTATCTTTGTCTCAAGTTTGAACTGCAGTGAAGGAGACTTTCTTGATCATCTATCCATTTTTGAGGGCATGTTTGCTACTATGCAAAATAGTACTCAGTCTCAGTGGCTCTCGGAATAGTCTTTTCCGGTTACCATTGTGTGCAGATCTTCTTTTACAGCGAAAGTGCTGTCAAACATGGGTGCATCAACACCTTTTCATGTGTTAATATTAATTGAAGTGGCGCGGTATCATTTTATTTTATTTTATTTTTAAGAGTACAAAGGCACATAAACCAAGAACATCCGGTTGTTCAAAAATATAAAACAATCTAGCGAAAAAATTCTTTAAAAGTTTTCACGAAATATATTTCCTGCAATATTTTTGACTCTTCTCATTTGATGTCATTTGGTGTACACTCTTCTTTGTTTTAAGATTGTTTCATACTTTTTCCAAACAGAAATATATCAGATCGGCACGAATATATTATATATTTCGAATTAAATTATAAAACTCACAAAAAAGAGCATTTACAAGGCTGCAAATGAGCAAAAGACAATTTTTAATAATTCCACTCACCTCTCGGCTACTGCCGCCGTCATTGGTTATTAAAAGTTGTTTACGTTGTTCGTGTTCTGGTGTTCCCGAATGGCAACAGTTTTATATATTGTTATTATTACACTACAGCGTACAGTGCGGCTCGGTCCAAGAGCTGTGAACTCATTTAATTAAAATAAATGCCATAAAAAATAAATGTTCAGGAATGCGTTTCGTTTCCAGAGATTTCCTCTCCCCAGGCGTGGCTGTAAAAAAACGTGAAAAATGGGTTGAAAAAATCAAAAAGAATAATTCAGCAATGGCGCGACTTAGCGAACTTTTAGCAATTTGCACACAAAATTAAACAACCTCCGAGCTAGCGGGGAAATTTGCAAATTATAATTATTTTATACCTGGACCGAAAGGGCAAATTTGCCTTTCACTCCACAATACGCGGCTCTGAAGAGCCTTCCATAAGCTAACACACTTTCGCAGCAGTAAAAGGCAGTGGCTGCGGCGGGCTAGATGAGCTTCATCGCAGAGACTCGCAGGGCTGGCAAAAAGGAAATCGTGTAACAAGCGCTAGAGGCGCGCACTGGGCCACCCACCGCCACCAATTAAGGCTTACAACTTTCAATTAAAAACTTTGCAGCGCATTGAAAAATGCAGCAGAGTGACAGGTAAGGACGCAGAAAAACTCTGGTAAGCTCTACTTATAAGCTATGAAACCGAGTTTCGCCGAAGGATATTAGTTTGAAGGGAAATCTCGATCAGGATGATCTATTAAATGGAGTTGCCTAGAATAATGAGGATAATATCAATTAAATATATTTAATTTTTGGCAAACAGTCTATGGTATTATTTATTATGGGTATTATTACTATTGACACCGATCTCAGCAAAAACACTAAAAGGGGTCCTGCAACGGCGTGGTAATGTCTACCTGCGCAGGAAAGGCTTACTTCTGTTTTTGCAGGTCTCGCGTGCCTCTCGGAGCAGCCATGTTAATGTCCCACCATTACGTTGATTTCACAATATCCTTGCACATCCTGTCCGAAGCACTGGCGGCCGCTGGGCCCGAGGCTTGCACTCCGAAACTCTGCACGGCAATGTCAAAATTGTTTGTGGCAGTTGCCACCGCAGCTGCGTTGCCTGCCAGCGGAAATGCCGCTGCAATGGACACAGAGATACAGGGACTCAAGGACCCTCCGCACCACCCACGCACTTTGCATCGCCAGTTGTGGCAAAAGCAGAACTGACAAAACAGCAAAAATGATATCTGAAATATGCGATGCTGGGCGAAATTTGCGAAAATCACAAGGAGCGGCAGAAAGCAGCCGGCAGGATCTACGTTATCCCGGGGACCCTGAGCTGGCTGCCAGCTCAGAGCTCTGGCATTGTGGTTGGCGTCACATCGGCTCTTCATCAGGATGCGGGCGCCATTAAAGGTGGACGCATTATGAGTATCGTGATCTGATATGAATGCTGCACAAAAAAGGTGACTGGGTCAGTTTACTCTCTGGACGGAGTTTCCCATCTGCTGTCACATTACGTCTCTGCCGGCTGTAGCTTTCGACACTGTCAGTTCGAGCCTGCCTGCACGGGAGCGATAAAGAATTCCCCTGCCGCAATTCTTCTCGACTTATCCAGTCGGGCCTACCATCCACCAATGCCACTTCCACTCTTTCTCGGACTGCGCATTCTTTACATTTATTGTCGTGCTTCTGCATAATAAAGCAAAGTCCACTGTTGTGGTCAGTTCTGGCTTCGAGCTTTTTTCGGTAACATACAAATAAATTCATATGTACATATATGTCATATTGATCGAGTGTATACCTAGAACAAAATAATACCTTAAAAGTGTGAAAATAGCCAAAAAATTTAGTGCAAATTACCTCAAAAATGCACCAAGGCCAAAATGTAGTTAATGGAAGGACTTGAACTTTTAGGTAAATGGTGACCTCTAAAATTGGTCATTATGACCTAGAGTAGCCTAATGAGTATGGCTTAGATTTAAAATAGTTGTTGGCTTCGTAAAGATAAACCTGCGGGTTTTTTGCGTTTTTAAGAAGGAAATGCAAGAAACTTTTTAATGTGAAAAGCTGAGACCTCTTACCATTTATACCATTTATAAATTGAGAATTTACAAACTAGTACTTAAATCACTTTTAGCGTTTTAAAGCTGTTTGAAATTTTAGGAATAATAGACTGATTTAAATGTGGTCAAAATCGCCTTAAAATCAAATCTATACAATCCTTAAATCTAGGCAGAAAGTATATTTTTGTCCGTTTTCAAGGTAACCCAGTAGCAAAAAATATATTTGTTCAACTTTGGTCGTTCGATACTTTGGAATTAGTCCACCAAATTTTCTGCGTGTAACTTTCCGCGTTGTTTAATTTAGCAAAGATGTCTGCTCTTACCATCCCAACAGAATGAACCCTCCAGCCACAGGCCCATAGTTTCCCCCATGCCACGCCCCTCTCATTTCCTGCCCCGGATATCTCTATCATTTAAAATTAAACCCATTTTTAATTGAAAATTAATTGAAATAACAATTGCAATGGCTAAAATTTATCCAACTGCAGGCCAGCCTCGGCCCAAGCGCCCTTCCCTACCGTTGCCGACATCTCTATTTCCATCATAATAATTCCTTTGGCGAATTTATTGCAATTTCGTATGATGCCATTTCAATTGGCATTTATGTACTCACAAATATGCACATATTCTGTTTGTCTGTTTGTCAAGATAATTTGTAATGGGTTAATGCAAACCAAAAATGCATTTACCAGTCATGCGAGTGCCCTCTGTACTTAAAGCTCGAAATCAATTAATACTCAATTGTAATTTACGAAGCTTTCAATTCGAACATCGAGTGCTGACATAAATTAGCCAGAGACAGAGCTCTAATTTAATTAAGCGGATTTGCAAATTTGTTTAATGTTATTAGTTGAAATTGAAATTCGTGAGTGCCCAACCTTACTTTATGTTACATATATTTCAAGTTTAAGAATATCCTATTATAGAATTTTCTATTAAGACAGATAATTAAGATAATTAATGATGTAATAGGAATACTATCTTTAAAAAATATTCTTCGTCAGGAAAAATAACAATATTTAATGGTAAAGTAACAATTTTCGTGGTTTATTTCCCCTTCAAATTGTATCCTTGTGTAACGATGTCACCTGAGCGACAATGGCAACACGTTTAGTAGCCTCTTCGCTTCCAGCTCTGGGCCTACTTTGTCAACTGAGCATTCTTCATTTTCAAATCAAATTAAGTGACTTTCATTTCAGTAAAAAGGAATATATATATAAGACTTCATTGCCTTTCCAGTCGTGTTGGCTTGTTTTGAATTTCCATTTTTTGCCGACTTTGTATGTGGAAATGTACTTTTGTCGCCATTTTCTTTTGGTAATTCGAAGCCCGTATCGGCAACAAGGACTACATCGCCTGCATCACCATCTCGGAATGGAAGGGGAAGGAAAAAAACGAAACTGTGCAGGAACAGGAGCTGCCACTGGAGGGGGCATCTCGAACGGCAACCAACTCTGGTCCTTTGAAATACATTTGACAAGGCATTATGTTTCACAGGCTGGGTGCCAGGAGTTTCCGTCATGAAAATGATTTTTATTAAAATTCGGTAACAATTACAGAGTGGATGGGGGAGTGGCGCTAGGCTTGGCGGAGGTACATTTACCTGAAGACGCTTTACTTGCTTATTATGCCAGTTCCTTCTGGTCTGAGTACTTGTTGCCTTGTTCATGATCCCGCATTGAACAGGACATGCCAGAATTTTGTAACTTAGAGGATGTCGCGAAAAGGAGTAAAAAAAACACGATTTCCTTGCTTTAATGCAGCGGTGTCCAAAACCCTGGTTCGTGAGTCACCAAATTCTCTGCCCTGCCTCTTCCGGCACACGCATAGTATCCACAAAATGTAAATAACGCACCAGTGCGGTCAAATTGTAATTTTGTGACTAGATCTTGCCCCTTTTAGGGTTAAATATTTTTAATGGTATATTACAAAAAATATAAGCTATACTTTATTTTATATACGTTATCTATTTTATTTTATTTAAAGATTATAGATAAGGGACCTGATAAAATTAGATACCATAAAATGTGAACGACAACGAATCTCTTTGTAGGATGTATTTTTCTCCCATTTCGATTTGCCCGGGTGGAGGGTTGGGTGGTGGCTGGACTAATAATCTGACTATCCCAAGCTCGAGTTTAAGTCGTAACAATTGTATTTTAAGAATGTCCAAGAGTGTCCCCCCTTGAAAAATATGTATCTTTATACATTTCTTAGTTATATAAATGGCCAGCTAAAGTTCTTAAACCTTCGCAGTAAAAGCTAAGGTTCTTCTCATTTAAGTTTTCTCAAGATTCCTGCCCTGTAAGCGGCATAAGAAGAACCTTGTTATTGTGCTCGCTAAGGTCCATCTGCATCATACTCAGTTGTCACATCAATCGAAAGCAAAAGCACAAACAGAAACAGGTACTGTCCGCCGGGCCTAGAACATCGCAGAACGACTTTGAGCTACTTCCCTGAGTTCTCCTCAGTTCGGCTCTGTTTGAATTCTTCCTTTCGCATCCCCCAGCTGCTGTTGCTGTATTGTTAGCATATTTTATGCAATGACAATGGCTTTGGCCTCGCCACTGTTGGTAGTTTATAAATCATTTGAGATAAGCTGCTGCACAACGTGCAGCACCTGATGTCTTTTTGAGAGGATGCCGACCCCATGCCGGCAACACGACTCACCCACCACAGCCCACTCGACTCCACTCCACTTCACTCCGAAACACAACCCAACACCCCAGCATTACCCAAGCTCTTTCCTGGCACTGGCCACGATGGAGTCTTGTATGTTAAAAACTGCAGACACCGACTGAATGGGTACAAAAACTGAAAAAGGTACGGCCATCCAGAGGGGGAGGAGAGAACATAACAAAATTGAAAAACAAATTGCAAAAAGAAAAATAAAACGTAGGCAAAACGGGAGATGTAACATGAAGAAGAGGAAATACTCTAAGCTTTTGGTTAAATAAATGGATTTGTGTTTAAGGCGAACAATCTTTTTTAAGAACAAAGAACATATTCAGGGGACTGATATTTTTTTAAAGTATCTAATTTTGTATTAATCTTTCCAATCTCAACTCTTAGGCTTTCTTTAAAATGAATTGTAATGTTTGTACATCATAGATACTCTTTGGTTGGCGACCTAGGAACCAGTTGGACATGTTGTTACAAAAGATATAGAAACTTTACTTTAATCATAGTTATTGAAAAAATCTCCAGTTACTTTTACCTACAATACAGTAAAAAAATGTTTTTTTATATTTAGAAAAATAAGTTAAATGCGTTATTGTTACAAACGTAATAACCAATCAGTTATGCCTTCACCCTCACCGATAGCGGCCATAAAATTGTTTGCGGTGTGTCGTAGAGTAAAAATATAAAAATGTAAATAGCATAAAATGAAAGCGTGCAACGGTAGCACTTTTCCAATACCTACATGGGCCAAGAGGAGAGCCCATCACATCACCTAAGGATGGGTGGCGCTCGGAGGCGAGGCAGCATTGGTGCCAGTGCCAGTGCCAGTGCCTGTGCCAGTGCCAGTGCCAATGCCATCACAGATCTCCTTCGTCATGACTGGCACGCCGCAGAGTTCAAGCTGTTTAGCTTTCATGTGACAAAGTAAATTTCAATATATTGAAATTGTTATTTAAGTAGAGTGCACGTGGAGTCCAGGCGAATGAAGCGGCAACTACCAGCTGTTGTCAACCCCTCCAAGTCGTCCCCGGCCCTCCTACGCCCGGTCCCTTGGCTTCCTGTAAATAGTGTCATAAATAAATTGCCGTGATTTATGTGCCAGCCACCAGAGATAGAGAGCCCCAGCAAGGGGGCGGGACAGGGGGAATAATGACAACAATAACAACAAAGTCATGCTAACAAATTGCATTTTAAAATGCAACCCAAGCGATTTCCTAACAAGAGTACGAAGTACAGTTGCCGCAGCATATCGGAAGAGGCAGAGCATTAGCCAGCCCAATATGGCGGTGCACAGCTGACTGAGAGGCGGCAGGAGAAGGCGAGACCAGCTGTAGGTCTCGTCCAGGCACGGTAAACGATTTAATTACAAAATAAAGTAATTTTTTATTGAATAACCGCCAAAGTTGATGGAAAATCGATTCGACGCCCACATATATACACTTACAAAAATATAGTTTTCTTTTGACATAATTACAACTTAAATTTCTTGTATCAAGTTCCTCTTACCCTTATTAAAATTTTGCGCTATTTTATGTAATCTGTTAAAAAATTGGAATATTTTTTTAGATCTATTAGGAGGCCAACTTAAAAGGGACTGGGACTTATTGTTAGCTTGTTTATATGCATATATATTTATTGTTGAACTTTCTTCATTTATGGTCTTTTGATTAATGACTGGTAGCCAACATGATAAATAACTGAAATCGAGTAAAGTAATGCTTATTTCTCTGTGGTAGAAGTGTACTTCCCCCACTCCGATTTTCTCGAAGAAAAAAATGCTTTAAAACCTATTTGAAAAAAAACAATGCAACTCATACAAATTTTATGTTATCCCTACTTTTAGTTGCGTTTATTTTATTAAGATATTACTACTGTTTTTAATTTTATTTGTTGTGTATGCTGATTGTAATAATCTTTATGGTTTAAAAACTAGTCGATTTTTAGTTTCGGTTTGATGGGGGACTCTTTCCCGAGGAGGAGTATCTCGCCAACAATTTATATTTCCGAGTGGCACAATTTTTCTGTGTGTGATATTCTGTGTATTTTCAGAAGAATGAGAAGACTCGATGGGTTCTTCCTTTGTGGTCTATTATATAACTTTTAAGAACATTCAATTATTCCCTTATCTTTCGAACAATTTGAATGTTCTTTTTGTACATCCCTGTGTTTTTTCTGTGCTTTTTTAAATTACAGTTGCCTGTTTCGATTAGCCTATGGTATTTGCAATTGCATCATCGATTTAATTACAAATTAATTGCTTTATCATTGGCAACCGATTGGCCGTCATTCGGAACAGACACTGCGATGGCATGGCCTCGATGTGCCGCGCCACAAGCCCATGCCCTGTCATCCCGCCCGCTCCGATTTCCATGGACGCCACCACCCATTTAACTAAGGCCTTGGTCAGGTCATCAGGCGAATCGCTGGCAGCTGCCGTTTATTTTTACATTTCGCGCTGGGGCTGCATTACTTTGTAATTATTGCGCAAATGGTTTGTTTGCATATTGATTACAGCTGCAAAAAGCCAAGCACTGGTCACTCTGCCAACTCTGATTCACCCCCATGCCCGGGGTTCGGGGTGGTCAGTAGCCGCAGAGCAGGATGAAGGCGTGAGCCAGACAGGCACTGGCCACACAGGGACTGAGGCGTTCTCCAATCCTTGCCAACTACCAGAAGGTGCCCTTCCAACTATAGCGAAATCGAGTAAAGTAATGCTACTTTCTCTGCGGTTGAAGTGTACTTACCCCACTCGGTTCTCGTCGAGAAGTTGGGGTAGTATAGATCGAAGATAAGTACAGGTGCAAATGAGCAGGAGCACAAGCGTTATCATTTCGATTAAACGATTAAGAGATCTTCTAACCATAGTTTTTGTTTATATAAATCGGCGAATTAAATCAAACTTTTAGATTTGTATCTCATAGTCAAGTCACTCCACCTTACAGTTCTTTCTTAATTTAATATAGTAGTAATATAGTAGTAATATAGTAGTAATATAGTAGTAATATAGTAAGAATCATGTCCATTATATTCAATTAGAGAACAATCTTGATCAATAGATATCGCTCTATATCCTGGTTGGGGTGTGTAATAAAATCTGTATTTTAGCTTTAATTTCTTTTAGCCTTTTTACTCGCTTTTGAATGCATTTGCTCGGTTTTCGTTGTTAAGTAAATATTTTGGTCCGCACTCCGTCAACATCCCATTGAAAACACCACTGTCCACATTTGGTGTCCTGACAGTCGGTGTCTTTTGTAATTTTTATGGTTTATTATATTTTCATGCAGCCGCCCACATAAACGCAGTACAAAGCAGCCGATGCAATCGTGCCAGCCACGTCCATTTTGCGCTTCATTTCATGGAACCGCTTCGACGGCAGGTTTTTTTTTAAACACAAGGTTACTATGGAAAAAAAGTAAGTATTGTTGGTCAAATCTATGGTATTTTAGATTTATAGTCTAAGGTTTGTAAATCAGAAAGGGAAAGAGGGAAAGTCTTTAAAAAAGGATAAACAAAGGATATTTTCTTTCTTTGCACAAGATTAGAAACGTTTTTCCTAGTTTGCATGCGTATCAATCGGTGAAAAAAATGTAAATTTCCCATAGTGCAGTCTAGGATTGAGACCTTTATATGTCCGCAGGGCGCAGGACCTCACTGGCTCCTTTGTCACTGCTGCAGTCGGTGTGGCTACTGGCCAATGCAATTGGCGGTGCAAATTCCATTATACGTAAATTTGCCACTGCTCAGACCAGGCAATTTCCCTTAATTTAATTCTAGTAGCAAAGCAACCACAAGGAGACGGGCGGCAATATGAGTGGCGAGTAGTGGCTCGGCAAGTCAATCAATCTGGCGAGCTAGGGCGGCAATACCTAAGGCCATTATTCTTTATTCGGAGCAATGTTGACTGTTAGAGTTAAATCTAGCCAGGTTCGAAAAATAAAAGATTTTGAAAAGTAACTAAAGCTAAGTAATGCTACCTTGTGATAACTTAAGACAAACAGGAAGTAAATAAATACTTAAATTAACAAGAAAGGAAGCTATCTTCGCCAAGCCAAAGTTTATTTAACACTGCAGATAATAATGAATATAAAATGAAGTTCTAATGTTTTAAAACTAACGAAAATAGGCTAATTTCGCCCGATCGTTCCCTATGCCAGCTGTAAGATATGGTGGTCCGATTTGGATGAAATATAATATTTATTTCCTACACTTTAATTTAAAAGGTGATACCAGAAAGTAATAATGCGTTGCAAACTTCTGACTGAAATTAGAATACCCTGCTAGGGTATATTCACTTAATCGAAACTGTACTTCCTTAACTACTTTGAGAAAAAAAATCAATAGTGTGTACTGATCTTGCAATAATTAGAACGATTTTTATCTTAAAGGGGAATACCGAATCGAACCCATGTTTCCGGGTTAAGCGACGCAACAAACGATTAAACTGTAAGTGAAAGTGAAATAGATTGCAATTTTACTGCTTAATATTATGGTTGATTATTATTATATATATAGTATTATTGTAATTTATTATTAATGATCGGATAATTAACTTGGGAATTGATGGGCAATAAAATAGCAACCTTTTATTTCGCCAGCTCGCCCGCACTCGTACTCACTTCAGATGGTTAGTGTAGTCTAAGCCATTATACCATTCTATAAAGGTAGTTTCATCAGCTTTGACAGGTACGATAAATTGGCAGCTCTCTCGATCCGCTCTAAGAGAGACGTGCTAGAAAGGGAAAGCACTCTACGTTTCTCTGACAGGTGAGAAATTATTTTCGGTCATAAATAAAATAAGTTATTTAAAGCAGGGACCGTAAATAAGATTTATGATTTAATAAAAATCAAAGATCTAAAAATCGTCTGAGAAGTGCGGGAAAAATACACATATGGTATTTTGTAACGGGGAAATTAAAAATAGAAAAAACTTTTTTTTTAATAAATGCGATTTTTTAAATCATTTATTTAAAACTTTAACTTTTTAAACTTTAACTCCTAAAAGTGATTTAAAAAATAAAAATAAAATATAATATCTATATTTTAATTTTTATTTAAAAATCAAAAATAAAAGTTATTTTTTATTTATTAAAAATCAAAAATAAAAGTTATTATTTATTTTTAACATGAAAATGAAACAATAAGAGTTATTTTTTGATTTTAATTATATAAAAATTAAAAATAAAAATAAAATTGGAATATCTCGTTAACGGAAGATCCAACAGAATATATCGACCTATATATATGATCTACTCTTTAATACCTTTTAGTTGATGTATAAAGCGCATTTACCCAAAGACCTCAACTTGCTTGGGGTGGGTAAGTTGGCTACATACATATATGTATACAATACATATATATACATAACGGAAAGGTATTGAAGAGTAGAATATATATATATAGAGCTATACATTCTGTATAATCTTCCGTTGAAGAGATATTCAAATTTGATTTTTTTTGTTTTTTTTAAATAAAATAAAAAAAACTGTTATTTCTCAATTTTTAAAATAAAAATCAAAAATAAACAAATTTTTTTTGTGTTGCTTTGATTGTAGCTTCTCTACTTCAGTTTGACATGTTTCCTTAACTGGACAGCATGGCATCCAGCTTCATTTTATGAAAAAGCTTCAACTGAAAAACAGCCTGAGAACGAGTCACAGCGGTTTCTAGCCTGTGACGAGCCTGAGATACAGCTTAAATATATTTTGTCCAGAGATCTGAAGAAACATCTAAATGTAAGTATAACGATATCGCTATCTAGGTAACAATTATACGTAAGTCTATATTTACAAAATAATCACACTTTTCGATTTAAAACAAATGTAAGATCTTTGTACAAGTCTCAGAATGAGTAATACCCCTCAACCAACCATCCATCCGAAAAACTTTAGGATGGAGACGGTTGGCAGAACCATAAAAATGCTTGCGAAGGAAAAATCTACACCAAGTACCAGCGTGTTTCGAGACGAGGATCTGGAAGGTATTGTGTTCAGCCAGAAGCCCAAGGCTGAAGTTCTCGGGAAGCGGCCATGCCCGCCGCGAAAGCAGACGGGGAAGAAGACAAAGGAGGAGAGGACCATTGAGAAGTTCCGGAACATCGATTTCTTCGGCCATCGCGACTCGAGCAACGTACTGACGGTCCAGAACCTCGAGTTTCCGGACGCCAACGTCGAGCGTACTCAACTGAGCAAGCGCGACGAGTGTGGCAGGAGCGTGATCCGTCTCAAGGGCCGCGACTTCACCAGCTCGAGTAACTCCCACTTTCGCGATGGGGTCGAGACCGTTAAGATCAAGGAGGCCAGCTGCTCCTCGGCGAGCACGGCGCAGAGATTGCACCTCGACGGTCAACAGACGCCAGATATGAGCTATAAGCGGTCCTTGATAGCGCCGGGGTCGGAGGAGCTGGTTGACTCGGTGCACGAGCCCTCCACCCATCCGCCCAACTTCAAGGGCGAGGAGTGGAAGCGCCCGTGCTCGGCCAGCTTCGTGGCTGGAGCTCCACGGCCCCGCATCGGCCGCTGCCCGAAGGACTACGAGCAGCTGGCCAAGCTGACGCCGGCGCGCCAGAAGTTCTTCCTCACGCAGGACCCGCGCAAGACCCACTGCCTGGTCAATCCGGTGGCGCTGCGCCACAAGCCGCTGACGAAGGAGGAGGAGTTCAGCCTGATTAGCAAGCTGGTCAAGCACGGCGACAATCTCTGTGCCAGCACCGGCTCGGAGACCTCTGAGACGCACATCTGCGAGGTGATCGACCTGCAGAACCCGCTGGGCCTGGACTTCCACGGCATGGACTACAAGACGACCTTCGAGCAGGACGAGGTTGAGCAGCAGAATGCCCTGACCTTCTGGCGCGTCCAGCGCTACATGGCGCGGCGCAAGGCGAAGAAGAACACCAAGGTCAAGGTGGAGGCGGAGCTCAAGGAGGAGCGTCTGGCGGTGCCGCAGCGCTTCAACACCAAGATCAAGGATATGCCCGTGGAGGAGCCGTCGCCGCCGCGATCGCCCCGCCTCGTGCACCTGTACCGCAGCCCGGACAAGCCGGCCAACAAGCGCAAGATCGAGGAGGAGGGCCGGCGCCGGGCGGCGCGCTACAAGGACATCTACCTGCGGAAGAAGCAGCGCGAGGAGGAGGAGCTCCAGGAGCGGCGCAAGCACGAGATAGCCGTCAAGGAAATGGAGGGCCGGACCGTGGCCGAGAAGGACCTCCGTGACGACGTGGCCGTCATCGATGATGCCATCGAGCGCAGCTTCCGGAAGCATGTGGAGCTCAAGCCCATCATCCGGAAGCGGAAAGTCTTCCCCAAGACCCTGACGGAGACGGAGCGCCTGAAGGCGATCATGCACCGCGAGGACTGTGTGCGCCGCGACAAGGCCCGGGTCACCCAGCAGTTCTTCCTGGAGCGCACCGGCAAACTCAAGTACCTGCCGGATGCGGAGCAGAAGCTGCGCTGCGACGAGAGCATCGAGGGCAGCGTGGGCTCCACGCCCAGCGAGCAGAGCAGCGACGACGAGGACTACCTGCAGGTGGGCAAGATCGGCGACAAGTTCCAGCTGCGTGGCTTCCACTTCAAACATGGCGACGGCCTCCGGGGCAAGCTGCATCGCCACCAGATCATGCAGGGACAGCGCACGGTGAAGGGCTGCCTCACGAGGGACGAGTGGCTGGCCCAGTTGGTGCCGCACAGGGAGCCCATCAAGCTGGACGTGGAGCGAGGCATCATCAAGGTGTGTAACCACTGATCTCATCTTATAATTGCGAGCTCTAATCCTGTATTTCACATAAAAGGTTCTCGATCCCGATGATCCCAACCTGGACCTCTTCCCCCCCGAGCCGCTGCTCATGAGGCGGAGGGAGCGCAAGAGTGCCGTGAGAGAGTTCATCGATCAGCGTCTGGGTCTCCACTACCACCGGCGACTCCGCAAGAACCTCAAGCTGGTCAAGCCGAAGCCGGCCTACAACGTGCGCAAGTTCAATCTCATTCGCTACGTGTTTCCCGAGAAGGTGCTGGTGCCCGACGACCGTGCCGTGCCGGTGGAGGAGATGGAGGTGCTCGACTCCACCAAGGTGAACACCACGCTGGAATACCTTGACCTCAAGCAGCAGCTGGCCAAGTCGAAGCGGCAGAAGAAGAAGCTGGCCCGCATGCAGTTGCTCGGCCTTCCCTGCATCGAGAAGGAGCAGTTACGGGCGGCCGATCCCTGTCTGGAGGTGGAGGAGAACCTGGACGTGGATTGGGTGCCCGTGCCTGAGCCTCCCTACGACGAGGGCGGGGCCCATGACCGCTTGGAGGCTGGCTGCGACCGGGCGCCAGCCCGTCTTCAAGGCTTCACACGACCGTCGGCCATTCCGCGAGCTACTGCTGCCCCCCAGGAACCCGGCACTCGGAAACGATTCCCCGCGGGCGGCGAGAGCCAGCCGGCACGGTATCGGGGCAACATGCCAGCTCCCCAGGAGCGCGAGAAGACCCTGACCATACATCCGCGGCGGAAGCGCGACTATGCCAACGAGCGAATTCCGTCGGCCATCTTTAACCAGGTGCTGCAGAATTCACCCATTCCCCTGCTGGAGCAGCCGGAGCCGGAGAAGCTCCGCTTCGCCAATGTGCGGACCAAGAAGCGTCCGTACACGGACATATTCGAGGCGCGTCACCACCACGATCACTGGGCCCCGACGCAGGTAAAGAGTGTGCACGTGCAGTACCAGCCCAAGACCGTGCGTCCGGAGATCACCAAGGCGGCCAAGAAGGTCCCGAGGGCGGTGCACAAGTTCGAGCGGGCCAACCCGCCCAGCAGCAAGTACGTGGACAGGGACCTGACCATGCCCAGCTACGACTTTGACCAGATGATAGCCGAGCACCTGGCCGCTACCCGCACCGACAACAAGGAGGCTGCCGGCGAGGTGGTGCAAAACCTCTGCCGGCCCTACGACTTTGTCTTCCACTCCCGGGACCCCGAGGAGCTGGCCAAGCTGGATTTTCCCGGACGAAAGCAGTACCTGGAGCTACTGCGAGAGACCCGCGAGGCCATCTACGAGACGAAGGACATCGAGCCGGGCGAGGAGCGACTGCTGGTGGACCGTCGGGCGGTTGTGGCCGATCTGGAGGAGGACCTCAAGAGCATCGAGAACTGCCTGAGCTCCTTGAGCAGCTCCGCCTGCACGGATCTATCCAACGACAGCGGCAGCTACATGGTGATCGAGGACAAGACCAAGCTGCCCCTGGACTACATCCGAAAGCCGTTGGTGCCGTTCGAGGAGATGCGTCGCGCCCGCTTCCACGCCGCGGTGATTGACGTGAACGCCGAGGACGAGGATCCCTACCGCATGCTGCCCTTCTCGGGCCAGCACAAGGAGCAGGCGGACATGCTGGGGCCCAAGGACACGTTTTTTACCTTCAGTACGCGGCTGCGAAACAGCCTTCGCCTGCGCCTGGAGGTGCCGGTACCGGACGTGCGCAAGACCCTCCTCGGACCCGGGAACCGCAAGTACTACGGGGCTGTGATCACGGACCTCGACGAGAACTACATCGAGGAGCTGAAGAGCCGCGCCACCATCAAGTCGTTCAAGTTCAAGACCAGCATCCAGCTGCTGAAGGATGCGATGCGGCTAAAGTACGAGTCCCTTCTGATCCAGGGCCAAATGGTGCGCACCAAGATCTACGACCGGATGAACGAGCGCCACTGGGTGGACATGAAGAACACGAAGAACCTGTACGAAGCCCTCTTCGCCAAGTGGAAGAAGAAGGAGTACAACGCGGCAATGACGATGGTGTACCAAGTGAAGTCGTACTACGAGACCACGGACAAACTGAAGCAGGAGTACCGCGACCTGGAGCGCGAGCTGATGATGCTCAACATGGATATTGTGTTCATCGAGGGCCACTGGATCCGCTGCATCATGCTGCAGAACTTCCATTACCTGATGGGCGACCAGGACTGGCGGGCCGAGCACGACTGGATCCATCTGGTGCCGAAGGGAAAGCGCCACGCCAGCGAGATCGAAGGCTCCGAGGAGCAGGAGCCCGAGGCTCCGGAAGAGGGCGATGAGGAGCACATGGAGCTGGAGCCGTACGACATATCGATTGCCAAGCGAACCATCGTTAATATCCGCGTGCGGGACAAGGACGATGCCTGGGCCATTCGCGCCTTCTACTACGACGTCTATATGCAGAAGACGCACCCGATCCTACAGGTATTTCCCGATGCAGAGTCCTTCCTGCTCGGCCTCAATAACCTGAAGAACAAGACCTTCATGCTGCTGCTGGAGATGCACTTCACGCTCTCCATTCACACCGAGCTGCAGGGCCGCCTGGAGACCTTCGTGGATTGGTGCACCAAGGACCTCAAGGAGAAGCAGGAGTACGTCGCTCGCAAGTCGGCCAAGAAGTTCTTTATGGAGGACCGCGCCCTCGAGATGGAGCAGAGGGTCCACCAGTATCTGGGCAAGCCCATTGAGGAGACCATTGCGGACGAGGACTTCAACAAGCATCGCGCTGTGCTGGCCGAGGTGTGGCGTCGCGTGGTCCCCGACTCTGTGCGGGGCACAAGCGACGTCCTGCCCAACACCGCCGACATGGTGGCCGCCATCAGCGACGTGGTCATGGAGATCCTGTCCAAGTTCGAGCACCTGGACATTGAGAAGGTCCGCTCCGTGGAGGCCATTCTGCGCAAGAGGCGACTCTACCGCGAGAAGCTATCGGCTCAGGCCTACCAGGTGGAGCGTCGCATCGACATGGAGATGAAGAAGGTGCGCCGCAACCTCGAGCCGCCCTACAAGAAGCCCAAGCGGGAGGGCCGCCTGCCCAGGCTCTACCTCAAAAAGCGGGTCATTCCGGAGGAGAAGGAGGTCTTCGTGATCTCCGAGCACACGAAGAACTTCGTGCGGGCCTTCCGAGAGGACGGCTACACCGGCGACCAAATCACGCACACCTCCCTGCTGACTGTGGACAACATGCAGGAGCAGATCGTGCCCTTCTACTTCGACCACTTCCTCAAGATCAACGGTTACACGCCCAACTATAACTTCAGGACCAATGTGGACATACGCGATGGGAACGAGTTCAGTCGTCTGAAGGTGCGCGAGGTCATACCGGATGTCCTGGCCAGGCTGGAGACCTTGGAGACGTTGCAGAAGAAGGTCATGGAGGAGAATATCCAGCGCAACCCGAAGATGTACGAGAATGTCATATAATGAGGCCAAGCTCGAGGTCTGAACTACCTTACAGGTTAAGAACACGTTTTAGCCAATGCGAGATTTCCTACTTACTAAATTTTTGGTGGCACATTTAAAAAATAATTCCTATAAATAAATTACTTAAAGTTTATAGTACTATATAAAATGGACTATTATGTTATCATTTATTGAATAACTATTATTATGTGATGTGTATCTCTGTTTAGCATTTATCGAAGTAGCACTTTATTGTTTCTATATCCTAGCGTCACAAGTATAATACTTATTATTTACTGCCCTAGTCACTTTTGACATTAAATCATTACATTAATTACATTAATTCTTACAATTTCATTATAGATACTATTACAATTTTATTACATTCAATATCAGTCAATTCTTATTACTAAAGGCTTTTAATATTTACTTAAACATATATTATTTTGATTTTAAGTGTGTGTGTGTTAAGGTGTTGTATTAGTTTTTGTGTTATGTAGTTTGTGTTTCACTTTTAATGTTCCAAGATTTTGTATAAGTGTGAGACCAAGCGAACAAAGGAATACCACGGTCACATTTCCGAAATAAAGGGACATACATCCAAATAAAAACTTATAAGAAATTGACAAACAACTTATTATCGCTGTGAGGATAGACTCAACAATTAAAATACATTATTTAATACTAAAATGCAGTAGAAGTTACTTCTTTCCTCTGCTATATTTACTATAAAAGTTTGTTTTTAGATTTTCCAACTTTCTGTTCCCTTTTATTCTTTATGAAATCTGGCGAACTTTGCTCGAGAAGCTTTCACTTTAGGCGCAGCTGACGCTTTTCCCTTTTTCTTTAAACTTACTCCGCTGGAACTGCTTCTCCTGCGCTTCCCTGCATCTTTTTTCTGGAATGTTGTTGTCCTCCTAACGCCGTTCTGCTTGTTTGCCTTGACAGCAGCTGCAGCGGTAATTTTCATTTTCTACCTGATGTCCTACTTCATTGCCACCTGAACAGCACTCCCTCTCGCCTTTTCCCCCTACAGGGCATAAAACTAGCTTTTCTGTTATATTTGCACATAAATCACAAAAGTTTTTTCTATTTTTTTCGTACCTTCTCTTGTCCTGTATAGATGGGCGGAAAAAACACTATGTAGATGGGTCTGTACATCTCTGGGAAAGTGTGATTCGTGCCACTGACAGATGTCACTTACCATTCTTTAATTTGGTTATTTTTTACGTATTAAAATTGCTCCTACCGATAAGCCCGAAAAACCGCATTGTGTTCCTCCGTTTCGAAACACTTTTTAAACGAATTGCGTACAAAGGCAAATCACAGACACTTTGCCCAGCAGCGAAGCCCGACCTTCAGTAGTCCGTACCCCGAATCCATTAGCAGCTAATGAAGCATTAAAAAGTGACAAAAAATAAAGGCAGAGGGAAATATTCTTAGCGCCATATTTCCAAGGAGCTCAAAAAGCACAGCGCGGAATGGAACAGAAAAATAAAGTAGAGAGCAAGCAGGGCAGAATAAAGGAAAAGCTGAGTGAGCCAAGTGAAAAATGCGTCAGGCTGGAGCGATGGATGACTGGATGACTGGATGCCTGGATGAGTGCTTCTCGGGGACCAGAGAGTGCGGAGTGGAGGCGGGGACGCTGAAATATAAAGGAATCACGAATTAAATACCTTTTAGCAATTAATCTGCTTAGCTAATGGACGTTTTCTGTGTAGACTCAACGACATCTGCTGGCGGGCGCGGAGCGCTGGGGGAGGATTTACATTAGGCTTACGGGCCGGCCGGCTGACCAGTCAATGGAATCCTCATCGAATGGCTACTCTATCCGATGGCCGTCTAATTCATTCAATAAACGCGCCGCCCCGGCTATTGATTCCAGCTGAATCCTGGATAAACACCATCCATCCGATGGCTCCTCGCCCTGCCCGCCAGTCTGGGCTCTCACCACTTGTAGGTTTGCCTTTTGACCATTGAACTACCATGGAATTTCATTTATCTATTGGCTCTTTTTAATTGACGACGCCAGTTGATTTTTAATTTCACTTCAGATTCTATCACATTTGATTTGCTTTTATTGAGACCACTTTACGTAATTAAGCTATACATGTCAAAGTTCAGAGCTCACTTAAGTAAAGCAGACATTCTTCATACCTAGTCATGGGTCAGCTATCGCTTATGGCGGGCGTATGCATAAATGATGTGTGTAAAATGGGAAAAAATTGCTACGCTGACCATATAAATTCCAGCTCTATAGAGCAAAAAATGTCAAACATCTCCGGACCGAAAGTCTGCCCTGTTTTTAGTTTTCCAAATGTATCTTTTCATATTTCTTCTTCTGCATTATAATTTTTAAGAGTCTGTTTTAACGCATCATCAAGTAATTCTATGCTTGCTTAATGTAAACACAAGTCCTTGAATATAACTTTTTTTAAAAACCATTCTATTAGAAAAAGTTCTCTGCAATTTTCTTAAATAGCGTAATCGAGTACCCAAAGAAAAGAACTATCTCTCCGTCCTGGAGTCCAAAAAAGCGTACGAATTCCAAAGTTTTTCCTCTGGATGTAATCAATTTCGGTCCTTTTACTTTTTCCCTATCGCTTTACCATTATTTGTATTTTCGTCTGACGTGTGTTCATTTGTAACATTTGCAGGGCTCCTGCTGTTTTATTTATGTGGCAGGTTATCATATATTTTATGGCATTATATATTGAACATATACTTATGTTGCATAACATCCGGGTCAGAACAGGCCCCGGAGTGGCAGGCAGATCCAGGCTCGGGCCGAGTCGCATAATGATAAATCATGCCTCGGCCTCATACTCGTTGCGGCTGTCATAAACAAGAACATTTGATTGAAATGATGCTTCGGTGGGCGCAGGGGCAGGGACAGGGGACTCGCCGGAGCGGTGGCTGTTCACCTGACACATTCTTCCGCCGGAGACTCCCTCCGGTTGGCTCTTTTTTTTCGCCTCGTCCATTAAAGTTTCTCCACTTCCCAGCCAAATGATTCAGATAAGTGAAATTAACTTTTTGCCATTTCAATTATTTTCATTTCTCCCTTTGTTATACGCGTTTGGCGAGCTCGCATGCCTGGGTTGATTATTTTATTGAACCTGTCTGTCAATCAGAGGCCGGCCACACCCACTCAGCCTTTGTCTCTTAAAAAAAATGCGGTTTTGATGGTAAATATCTTTACTTATTTTTCGTACAGATTCACGAAATGCCTTTGCCGCAGAATATCGTTCATCAGTTGATTGATATTAATAATAAACTAAATCAATAAAGGCACACGGAAGCATTCAGCTAAAGTGGCTTTCTACAAAGGAGATAAAATCACTACATTAAATGATGTTTGATTACGCCGATCCTGATCATAAATGTATGTCCTACTTAGAGATTATGCGAGTTACAAACAGCGTTTGGTGGTTCTACGATTTGTTTCCGTATAGAAAACCCCCAACACAAAAATATATATTATTTTGCTTTTGTACTATCACTGTGGACGGCAGTCCACGTAGTGACGATGAGCACCGAGACTGTGGTGCGCAAGGAGACTACTATATACAGCCGTAGAATTGAAAATCTGCTACGATAGTCCGATCAGAACCATTTATATCTTGATCGAAAGGTATTGTAAACCTCTTTGAAACTGCATACTAAGATTTTTCAAAAACTGATAACTTTAGGAGAAATGAGAGTGAAAGTGCGAAATTGACAATTTTGAAAATTGGAGCAATTGGGGCCGGTTGAGCAAAAACCCCCAAATTTTTAAGGTTGTTGTGATCTAGCTTTAAATACGCGTCGAATGACACCTCGATCGTCCTGATCCGATACTCCGTTCAAAAGATATTCA
>VNKF01008978.1:0-104091 GCA_008044355.1 Drosophila lacteicornis
TTTTTATAAATTTTGAGATATAGCAGATTTTAATGCTTCTTGAATTACGGTTTTAATTTCATTAAGATCGGACCACTATATCATATAGCTGCCATAGAAGCGATCGGTTGATTTATATGAAAATGTAAAATTCTACATGTAAAATGTAAAATGTACAAAATTCTATATTTTTTCAACATTACTAAAATGGTTCGATTTTCAATGATCCAATTGCAGACTGCAAGGGTATACCAACTTCGGTTTACCGAAGTTAGCTTTCTTTCTCGTTTCTTTTTCTTTCCTTTTTCATATTTATACACATAAGCAATTTAAATATTTGATTGAACCAAATTGAAATCAACTAGTAAGTTGACAGAATTATTCAAGATAGGATGACTTATTTACAATAGATTTTATTTCTCAGTTCCGCGAAGGGGTTGTTGAACCAGTAATGCAGGTCTAATAATATTAATAGTTATTATTAATAATATTATCAATATTTATTTATTAAAAATAATCTTCGTTGCTAATAGAGCTTCAAAAATGTAGATTATATTTTTAAAATCACTGCAAGCTACTGATAATAAAATATATCTTAGAAATATCCGAAATAAATCGAACTACAACTTCGGGATCTACAATTAAACAAAAAAATAAAAACAATACAATTTTTTATCGTACCCATCGAGGCTACAGTTTACACAACAATTTCGTGTTTATTGGAAATGGTCACAAATCGAAATGAAAGCAAACAAATAGACAGCGATGGTCCCTAAAAACCGATTTGCCTGACTTTTTGATTTCAATATTTGGCGACATATCATGGGGAAAGGGGGAGGGGAGGAAAAGCGGAAAATCTGCGTCTGTTGGTTCGGTGAGCCGCAGTGACAGGCGTTTGCTCTGCGAATATGTACGGATATATTTTAAATGATTTTCGCGATTCATTTTGTGGAATCCGTTGCATGTTTTCGGTGGATGTTTGTGTGGCTTGCGGCGGGACTTTGGCCAGCCTGCCATGGTTTCTGGCCAAAACCGAAGCAGATCAGGACGGGACAGGACAGGCTAACGACAGCGACAGCGACAGGAATTGGATGCGTTAAGAGGCCTGACATGGTCGGCATGACAGCTGCACTTTGTGGTGATTTATGTGTGTGACTCTGCGAGTACCAGGTGGAAAATTTGTCTCTCTGACAGCCTGTAAAGTGAGGCTAATGACAGCGAACATAGGTATTTTTATGGTTAATTACCTATTATGGAATGTAGAACAAAAATTAAATTCCTCTTTCCCAAGGTCCATTTACTATTTGTAATAAGAATTCATTTAAAAATACTATTAAAATAATACAGAAAAAATTTCAAGCAACTTAAGGAAATAATTTACATAAATAAAAAACAGATTTCTGAGAGTCAGAGAATAAATATTCAATTTTTTGTACCTTTTTCTTTTAGACTATTAGCTTTCATTTTAGATAAAGACCGAGTTCGCCTCGACAGGCACTCGAGCATGTCACTTAACTCGGTTAATTTATGGCCCAACTTGCCGCAAATCATTCAATTGGCTGGCCCATCTTAGACTCGCTGCCAGAAACAAAAACAGGCGCCGGCATAAATATTCATACATGCGTAATGCTCTTCCCCCGAAGGAGGGTCCTTTCCCCCCCGGTAAGTCCATGTCATTGTCCTCGTATCTTGACTGATTTTCACGCACACATGAGCACAGGCAGAGCAGAAATGATCACAGCATTGTCATCATCATCCTCATTATTATCAGAGACATTATCATCAGCGGTATTCAAGCAGCGGGGCCCAGCAAGGCAAACAAACCCATATTTACTGGAAAAACATTACTATACCGCCGTGCATATTCATAGATGCTAGCATCGCGTGTAATTTGAATATGCCGCCATCGAAATGCCAACTGTGGCGTCATCATTTATGTTTCCACCTGCCGCTAGTTTTTCCCATGTAAATATTTCCCCCATCAAATGTCTTTCGTTACATTTTCAGTCATACAAATAAAGCAAAAAATGAGAAAGGGAAAAACCCAGTCACATACAGACAGCAGCCATATGATAAATGGATTTTCCAGCTCCGCGAACTTTGGATGTCGCATACAGCACTTGGCTGCCATTCGCTTTTCGCTTGCTTCCCTCATTTAAAGTTTCGCGCGCCAAAGTTGAACGCTTTTATGGGCGTCCTACACTGCGTATACGTATCGGAATATCTGAATATCTGTGTGGATACCCATATATTTTATGAACCCGATTCTTTTGTGCTGCGAATCGGTCATAAGTTTGATGGCATCGCCAATAGATGATAAATAACAGTCATTTCGGCAATGAATGCTGATTTTTTTTTCAAGAGGGGAATTTTGTAAAGGATATGCATTATTTTTAAGTTTAATGGTGTAAACGTATTTTGGAAATGTTAAATATTTAAGATATATTTAATTTTATATGTTAAATTTTGCCATTTAATTAACTTGAGATTCCTTCCTTCCTTGAACCATTTAATTAAATGTATTTATAAAATGTGTTTCAAACTAAAACGTTCCATAGTATTCAGTTATACAGATTATTCCGATTATTGCAAAACAAAATCACATTGTTTGACATTTAATTTCAATCGCACACATTTATTGGATCCTCTTAAAATTGTGTCCATTAAAAGCTCTAATTTAATTGCAGCTTAAGCAAATCAAATATTTAACAAAGCGTGAATTGATCAATTAACGGCAATGCCGCAGTGGAGCAAATACCAAACTGATATTTGCCTTTCATTTATTTGTTTTTTGCACAGTTTTAATTAATTTTTAATGTTCAGCAAAGACAACAATGAAAAAAATCATCAGAAATGGAGGAAATCGCATGCAGATTTATGGCAATTGTTGGCCAAAGTGGAATCCACAAAAGGATTCACCACCACCGCGCCCGCATGTCGGTGGGTGCTCGAGTGGGTGTATCTATGAAATGAATTTCCAACAAGGCCTAACACGAGTATGCCATTAAAATGATTGAGCCGCAAACCAAAGAATCCACAATAAACATCCGCCCAAATTGCCAAGTAAACGGATTAAATTTCCGATTTCCGATATGCAAAGCGAAAGAGGGAAGTTGAGCCTGACAAAAGCCTTCGAATGCTCTGCTCAGCCAATAATTTCGTTTCATTTATCTAGGCAATTTGTAAGCATTTCGAAATAGTTTTTCCACAAAGCCATTGAGAAAATATAAATTATAGTCAGATTGGGACTTTGAGAGTCTTTGAATTTGAATGTTAAAGGCTTTGAAAAGCTACTTAGTCGCTTCTTACTCTATAATATTTTATGTATTCTTGAAATTTCGATGGTAAATTAGGAATTCAAATGTATTTAGTAATTTTTGATGTTCCGTAAATGAGGAATTCCTTCGGTTAGGGTATAATTACGAGTAGAAGACACTGCAAAATTTCGTAATCAATTTAAGCGCTTGAAATATCAACAATGACTGAAGAACCTTTGGCAAGTCACGTTGTTTGATACCTGCCGGAAAACGGGGAAGCTTCTTGATATGTGGTCATGTCACAGGGAAAACTTTTCGGCAGGTTTCCCGACCAAATATTTGCTTGGGAAATTCGCTCGAACGGGGAAGCGACAAGAAGAGGCAACCACATGTGGCAAAGAAAATATATTTTTGTGGCTTAACGCAAAATATTTTCTCTTTTTTGGCCAAGAAAATCCACAAAGAAGGCGGTGATGTAAGAATTCAAGTGTGAGGCGTATGAACTCATGACCTCCACTGAACTCACTTTAGCAATCAACGTCACTTCAGGTGAAAAACGAATGCGTGGGGAAAGTATTTCCATATTTTTTAAACTCTGCATCCCATAAATTTTAGCATACCAGCTCAAATTGCATTTTAACAAGAGAGTAGCTGGTGAAATAGGAATTTCTCGTTAGGCGATGATTAAATAGAGATAAATTAAAGTGTTTTTGCTTTAAATTTCAATAAGATCTGACAATGAGAAGAGCTTCTCATCGTGGTTATTCATGATAAAACCACAGGCTGTTCTGGTTTGCTTGTCATTTCTATAGCAAATCCTGGCCAAACCCGCAACTATGATGAATGCACTGGAAATATAATTTACTTTAATTGCATATTAAATTGATAGAATGTTTTATATTGTGGGTGCTTTCAAACAGAGAAAATAATTTGTTGTTACAGGAAAAGTATGCAAAAAAAATTGGTAAGTCTGACAAAAAATAATTCATTTATATCGTACATATTTTTTTTTATACTTTTTGCAACTATATAATTTTGATAACATTTTTTAAAATTATATAATTAAATTTGTCATCTGTAAAACACTCAGATAAGATTCGTTTGCCTTTTCTTCAAGTAGATTTTGACAAAGGGAAGAGTGAAGCGAGCTCTGACAAAAGGAAACTAAATGAAAGTCAATTTAAAATCAAGTCGAGTTGAAAGCATTACGCATACGCAGTGTGCGCCAGATTCAGGCCAGTTAAGCTCATCTAGTCGAGCATCATCGTCGCATCATCATCATAATCAGGCAACTCGTATCGAGGGCAGCTCCATTATTAGCAGCGCCGTCGCCAACAACAAAGTGATAAACTGCTCGACAGCCTGGCATCAGGGAGTCAATTATATAATGATGCGTCCATGTCGATGGCGATGTGGAGCTCGTTGTTGCTGCTCTGGCAGTTTGCCCTGACAAGCTCGTTACAATTTATGTTTTGTTTGTATTTCTGGAAAACAGAGGCGTTCAGGATGCCCCTCGCCTGACGCACTAATTTGTGACGTTCGATGTCCGCAGGACTAAACGGCATTGCAACTCACTGCGGCGCTGCCCTGCCCCAATTGCTTTTGCTGCCTGTCACAATAGCTGTCAGAGTTTCGACATTTGTCGATGGCCATAAAACGGGAGCTTAAATATTAGATCGCTTGTTGACCGAGCCATTACAATATATCTCCCGAGGTGGACAAATGGTGGGCAGGAAAATTTATTGAAATGCGAATGCAAACACAAGCGCTTCAATTGGCTATAAAACGAAGCAAACAGTGATGGATGTCACAAAAGCCAATCATTTTATACAAAAATAAATTAAATTAAATTTATATTTTTAGAAATATTATTGGTAATTCTAATTGATAATAACTCGGATTCAGACAGAAAAGTATATAAGAGGGGAGAATAATTTAAATCCTTTTTAAGCTCTCAGCCTGCACTAGTTTTTCCAATGCTATATTAAAGCATAAACCTTCCATTTCGCTTGACATTATTAAAAAAAAATCCCCTATGCAAAGTGGCATTTTACAAACTATAATGGAAATGTAATGGAAAGCAAATATGATGGAGGAGGAAAAAACGCATAGAAGCAAATAATCAGCTCAGTAAATAAAACGTTCAGAAAGCAAACAGAAACGCGTTTTATTGGCTGTCCGTAGATTGCCCACAGGTGATAATAAATATTTGTAATGAAATCTGATTGAGTGCCGTTCTGGGCATACTGCGCTGAAATGCAGTAACTCTGTACCAAACAGGCTTTAAGTTTCCATGATGAGCAGCCTGTGTCTTGTCTGGGTTTCCCCGAGCAGCAAGTTCGCGGGAAGAAGCCTCTTGAAGGCCCATGTTTACATGATGTTGGCCTGACTGCAGTCGCGGCTGCCTGCAAAATTAATAAGCCTTAACAAGTTGGTTTATGCCCCTGCCCCGGCTTCCGGGTGCTTGTTCGGGGTGAATTAATTAGGCGAGTGAGTGGGAAGCTGAAGCTGAACACTATGTTCTGCATCCTATGAAAAATGTACTCTTTGAAGACGTAGGATAAGGTGCTTTGTGGTTTTGGTGGTAAAGGAAAGGAACAAAATTAAAAGGCAACGATCTTTGGTCTCCTAACAGAGGCTTATTAACCAGACTGACACAGTGGAAGTTCAAGGTCTGGTCCGGCGTTCGGCAGGCTAATCACTTACGTAAACTCCTCGCTCTCGGCTTTCCTTTCACCGCTGACCTTCTCCGTTTGTGGGGCTCACTTGGCGTATACTTGACGGCGAGTGTGCAGTGCAAACAAGCGAAAACGAGCATTCCACAAGCACCGCTTCCATTACCCATTTTTCTGCTCTCACCTCTTTAGGGCTCTCGAGACTTCTAGCCCATTTAAATTACATTTCTTTTTGAATTTGTTTGCCAAGCGAATCGGATTCCCACGCAAGGCCACATTATCAGCCCGATACTGCTCGCTTTCCCACTTGATTGCTTTCATTTCTCAGCCCTAGATTGAGTGCACATTGTCGGGAAATTGATAGACACATTTCACCCGATTTGGATTGTGAATTCCTGTGGATATTAGCTTGATATTTTACTTAAATTATTGCTAACATTAATGTTATAATTGGCAGTAAAAATTCAAATTTTCCTGTTAATGCTTTCGTTTTATTTACTAGAACTTCACCATCTCACCAAGGAAGGCAGGAGTGACGCAATTCATTGTAGTAGCGGTTTGGACCACATTTCATGTCCTTTCTGCTTTCTTGCCGGGTTGCAATCTGAGCATCGACGCTGGCGAAGATTGCGCCCAGGCAGATCAGGAGGCTGGCTTGGAGGATGTTCATGTTGGATATGGTGGGTACTTGTCTGTGGGATCGGACGCCCTATTTATACCGATTTGTGATCCCAATAATGCCAAGCATATAATTCTAGATTTTCCAGGGATATGGTTATTGAACTGTTTCAATTAAATTTATTTGGTACTTAGCGAGCTAATTACTTCCGTAAGCCCTTCGCTTCCGCTTCACCGTATGACCTTTTGCTATGTCAGGGTGAAAGATCATGGAAATTAAAAATAATTTAAAGAAGTACTCATACTTTACGTCATATGTTAAATTGCAAATTTATTCTCTTTTTAATCTTACTATGCGTCTTTCCCGCAACTAAAAGAACCGCTTCCTTTGAGCCACCGCTTCGTGAATATTTTAAAGAAATCGGAGGAAAACAGCAGCAGCGGAGCGTGCAGAGGAAAATCGGAAAATCAGAAAATCTGTGGAACTCAGCTGACTGATTACTGAATGCCCCGAGCTTACATGTGGGAAACATAATTACCCGGCCCAGCGGTTAACGACAGTCGGCGAAAGCGGGCCATTATGCGTAAGCCGATAGCCTGGTGCGGCGCTGCCACTCTGTTTGAAAAACGAAACTTAAACCTTAAGTTTTAACTTGAACTTCTGCTGAGTGAATAACATTTGCTCGGGCGAACTTTTAGGGGCTCCTCCGCTCCGAATTCAATTAATTACGCGAAGGCGAGGCCAGGGAAGCCGGCGGAAGTTGCTTTATTTCGGCACGTGATAAATTAATTTAAGCCGAAGTCGAAGCCGAAGCCGGTTGCGTTTTATTTTTTTTTTTTTTGCATACACATTGCCAGGCGCCGTCAGGTGGCATAAAGGTGGATCATTCGGTGGCTATAGAGTGGGCGGTGGGGTGGCAGTTTAGCTTATCGAAGTGGGCGTGGCAACAACTTAATTACGCTACGCACGGCAGCTAATTGAGTTCGTAGCCTAGCGAAAAATAAAACGCCATTTGCCTTGGCATTGAGTCGGAGTTTCGCTTTTCGTTCGGCAATTACACGCAATTTTCATGGTCGGAAAACAGTGGATTAAGTGGAAGATATTGAAAGAAGAAAATAGAAGGTTTGGAATCTATATAATCACACCTACAGGAACATTATAGCACTTGCTATTCTTCAGGATTTTCTGCAATTAATTACTTAAAAAAAGAGTATGAAAAATCGTAAATCTGACATATTTTTGAATAACATTTTCCTAAAATTCAACCACTGTGGTATCACCTTTTGAGGACGTGCTTTGTGAGCATTTCATGTTTATAGTCCCCCTGAAAACAGTTTCCTAATTGCCAGAATATTTGAATGGCGAGCAAACAGTTGGCCAGAAGATGGTAAACTTTGGCCCGACCCAGACCTCGAGGAGGAGCGAACCGAAACGAACCCATCTCAAGGTCTGCCTTCACTTGCACTCCCTGACAGCTCAATTTACTCGACTCCGCTGCTATTTTCGCTGGTTTTCGGCTGGATTCTCGCGCCGACAATAATTATAACTTGGCTGTAATCTGCGTATTAATCTCAGTTTTCGTTGGCCAGGACACAAAGAAGGTTTTGCCGGCTGTTTGCTTTTGGCGGCTCAGTTTTCATATTTTTTTTTCCTCCCCTTTGAACATGAAACAAATGCCAGCAAATTTATTTGGTTTACTGAACTGGTTTGTGGATATTTTGGCTGACTGCTTTTGTCTAATTTAGCACTTGACACGGAATATTATTAATTGGTCTAGACCAGCGCGAGACAAAAGGCACACAACTCCTGGCCAAGAATGGCTTAATTAGCAATAAAACTAAATACATAGTTGAAATCTTGAGCAGGGATTGGAAAAAAGTGTTTTACGAGGCTAACAGATTAATGTCAAGGTATAGGAATTTATGTAATTAATCTTAACCGGAGAAGAATCCATAAATTAATATTTAAAATATATTCAAAACCTCAAGTAACTTTGAAATAATATTAGAAATTATTCAAATTTCAAACCCATTTACTTCGAAAAGTGTACAGGATTGTGGCACCAGATAATGGCCATTAAGTCATGCGTATGAAAATCGTTCCGACAGCAGTCTAGACCCCAGACATCACACGTGTCAGCCACGCACGAAGCGAAGTGAAATCAAGTCGCAACAGCTTATCCATCCGAAGTGCCATCGGTTCAAAGGCCAGAGCCATTGGCCAAGTACTTAATTAGCCAACGAGGCCTTGTGGCCTGGGGTTAACCCTCCAACCGCCTCACGAGGTGTCCCGACTTGACTTTGTGCCACTTTAAGTTCGTCCTGTCAAGTTCAGGGCTCCGAACCCGGCTCTGACAGGAAGAAGAGCAGACTGCACCCATGTAGCTTGACAAGTGCAGTGCCGCCCAGCTGTTGTCCTCCTATCTGCTAAAATATAACCCTGCCCGTATCCTGTCCATCAACGTCAGCTCTCGAGCCACTTGACTTAAATTTCATTATAATAAAACTTAAAAATGTTGTACAGGCTGATGTATGGCGTTATAAGGTGGATGCTTACTTACGGTGCTTGTTTATGTCGCACTTCATGGGATAAGTTTATGGCTTAATTAAGAGGCTTTAACAACGATTTTTTATTGGAAGAAAAAATGAGATAAAATTATTATATATACAAATTATTTTATAGAGCTAAGCTTGGTACATTTTCACCTGGCAAAAGGGTTATGAAACAACCTAGACCTGTACCTTTTCCCCTGGCATTTCCCCAAATGTATGCTACACCTTTGTGGAAAACCATTTCGGTTATCAAAAGTGTCCACACACAATGCCCCAAAAGTATGCCATTGACAAGTGCCGTGGCCCACAATTAAGCCCTGTTTGCTTGAAGAAATTCCAACCCGTTTTCCGTTTTGGGTGCTTCGCTTGTTGTTTGAAATATCGCAGACAATTAAAAAGTTGCTGCCATCAAATTTAATGCTTAATTTTAGTGGACAACTTTTGGCCTAATTGTTGTTGTTGCTCTACGAGCTCTGCTCTGCTAATTTATGCGTCACAAAAGGACGCAGTTGGATATTCAGGTGACATCTAATTGCATTTCGCAATGGAGTCGTCCGAAAAATATATCCACATAGAACGTGCTGCGGGCTGACGCAACTTTTTTGCCAGCTCTCCACTTTTAATGAGTTCAAGTTGCCGCAATTTTGCGGGTCCACGTGAAGTGGCACTGTTGGGGTGCTGATGGGATGTGGATGGCAGGAGGTGCGAGTAGCTCACCTGCGTGGCATGCGGAAGCCGCAAATTGGCTCGTGTGGTCGGCTTTGTTAATGTCTCTTGTCGCCGTGTTCTGTCAAATTGAATCTTGAATGGCTCCATTTTATGCTGATGTACTTTTGATGGCGGCGTGCGATACGTTTCTGCCAGTTTTGTGATAGGTTTGATGCCCTTTTCCTGCATTTCTATGGGGGTATTCACATAAGTGTGATGTGTTCCTTCCGAATGTTGGGTATGTAATGGCCAAAAGAAAGCGTAAGAGAACATCCTTATTTTGTAAGCTTATTTTAATTTCATTTAAAAGCCACAAATTCTTTGCTGTGTAGGTGAAAACTTTTTCTGATATTGCACGCTCTGTTGACCCACTCTTTAACCACTTGCAACTGCTCTCTTGGCCCACATCTTAACCCAGTTGTGCCAGTTGAATTGGCTGTTAAGCCTTTCAATTTTGCCTGCACTCAACGTGGCTCCATCGGACACTCGACTCTATTTATTCTCAATTATTATTTAAAAGTTGCCAACGCCAGCTGAAATACAGCTCTGATAGTCCGGAAAATCCTCTTCTGGACTAGCTGGAGGCGAAAAACTAATAAAGCTGCGCTGAGTGGATTCATATAGTTTTTGGTTTGGTTTTTGGTTGCCAGCAGCGAGTTTTTCCCCCTCTCGTTTATTTTGTTGATTTAATAAAGCCAAAAGCTCATTAGCAGTGAAAAAACAAGCAACTCTCTCTCTCAGTGGCTCCCTATTATTTGTATGTTTCAGTTTTAATTCCGAAATGTTTACCTTTTGTTGGAGTGGAGAGCACTCTGCTGATGCCAAAGGCAGAATCCTTATCCTTATCCTTTTCTCCCTCTCGGCTGACCAGTATCTCGACCTCGACTACAAATATTTAGCCTGGACACTCCTTCGACCATTCATTCTGCCATAAGATATGGTATTTGCATTTGATTCCCTTAGTTATTGTGATGGCAGAGCCACATTCTACTCCTGTCGGCAGCCCTTCACTCGAGAGGAGTGTGTCCCGGCCAGGACCAGAAATTTATTTCAATTCACATTTGCGGGCAACTCATCGAAACCCGATATCCATGGATTTGCGGTGCTGCAAAATCCTCATCTTGTGGAATTCAACATTTGTCAGGCCGAATGCCGAGTACCGAATGACGAATGCATTTATTCAGATGACGCACAAGGCATACCAGGCAATCCGGTAAAATGCAGCAGTTCGAACCCAAAGTGCTTCAACATTGGCAGTCACAACAATCACAATGTGATTGAAATGGATCCCGGGCTCTGTCTCAAAATTACTGATTTTCTGGGGAAACAGGAACGCATGCCAGGCGTGCCAGGATATTTGAATACCTCTCATTGGGGGCTCTGTGGATAAAATGAAAATATAAGCGAAGAAAGCCTGTAATTTAAGCACTGGAAAATACATCTGGCGTGTTCTTAATTTTATATTATTTTAGGGAATGACAAATAAAATTACAGAAATTCTTAAGAAATGAAAATTCTCAAAATAGTTATTGAATACTTCAATGTCATTTAAGTATTTTAAAGAAAGTAAACTTGTGTAGATCGATCTGAAAAAAATACTTTACTTCATTCTCTCAGTTTATTTGCCACAGAAATGTCAAAAATCTAAACTAAATTAAAATCAGAGAAAATTATCAGCAATTTCGACTCCCCTGCATCAACATTGCATCAAAGAGCTAATTTCCTTAGAACGCCTTGAGTTCGAACCATGTCTAGACCCTTGGACTCCCTGCAGACCAAGGAGTCCTTGACTCTAGAGAGTTGCTCTTCTCGAATTTCTAGCTCCCAGAAGCAATCAAAGAATCTCCGCTTGCGGCACCTTTTGGCACCTTCACGCCTTCCTCCGTCTTCCGGTCTGGCACCTATTTTCTAATTTTCCTGCTGGCAAATTCAATTAGTTCCGCCTGGCCCAGTCGCTTGAACTCCGCTCCCTTTGCCCCAATCAATTCCCATTTATTCGAGCCACAATGGGCGAGCGTAGGAGAGGAGGACCTCTCATTATGCTGTCGGCTTAATTATTATTTTGACATCGCCGGCTGTGCATTTAATTACTCGAAATATTTCCATCGCAACACGGCTACCGTAAGTCGCTAACCTGGCCAGAGGTAAATCTCGGGTTGTGCCCTTAAGAGAGTCGACTTCCAAATAAAGCGGGCTGAGCAATTGCCTTGGCTTTGGTTTACTTTGCAGGACTTTACTGTTGTTGTTTACCGTTGGCGGCGGTTCCCTTTGTTTCCCTTTGATTTTGTTGAAACAAAAATTTTGCGAGAATTTCATTCCCCCTCGGCTCGGGCTAAGCCTTTTTTACTCGTCGTATTTATTTTAGCTTCGAAGCCCCTGAACATGCAAAAACAGTGTAGGTGGAAGCGCCTTCCTGGAATGCGAGCAACTGCCAGAAATTTGAGGCAATAAAACAACAGGGGTAAATACAAGCTAAACACAACTTTCGGGAAATCTGAAATAACGAAAAGTTTGTGGGTCGGTAAATAAATAGTAGGAAACAGTGAATTGAAAGTAAATTTGTTGGAAATTAATACTGGCGTAACGGAAACTCAAACAATAACTATTAAATGTTATTTTAATTGTGGTTCGCAGGAATAAAATATTAGGATTGTACATTGTACACATCTTTTACCTACAAATTAGCCCAAGAAACTCCATTAACTTCTTTGTACTGCTTTTAGTCAATTCTTTCTCCTCGAGTATCTTTAAAGAATGTCTAAGTATCCTTAATTCTAGGAATATTCTTCATTAAGAGCCCCTTGTCTCTAGCTGCTTGTAAATAAAACATCAAAAGGCTTGATCGCAACAAAAAAAAAATTATTAACTCCACGGCTCCACCTTCTGGTTCTGCCCATTCATCAGGCTGACCATTTGTGTCCGAGGCTGATGCCGCCGTTGTTTGGCAAATTAACAACATACATCATTGACCTGTAATCCGGCCAACAGCACAGACCCGTAGTCTCATCCGTATCCGTACTTAAGGCCGGAGCCGATGCCAAGTTGTCGGTTCGCGTCCGGCGTTTGTTATATCCTGCGTTTTAGATTTCTCGGATATATGGCATAAGGGAAGGGAAATGCTAGAAAAAATCCTGAGAAAAGAGTCGAGAAATACCCTTTTAGGAACTCTAGGAAAATATGTAAATAACAAATCAAAGAAGTTTCTTTTCAGAAGCGGGAATATGTAAGATTTCTTCCTAACATTTCATCCCTTTAAAATAATATTTTCAAAAATTATATAAGCAATAAAAAAGATAGTAAATTCTTAATTTTTGTATGGGAAATTTTTAAAAGAATTTTCCAAATCGTTTTTCAGCCTTCTCCGCAGCCAATCGCATCTACCCCGTAACACTCTACATCCGGGAAAGCCCCGAACTCTACGGATGAAAAAAACAAAAATGTTAACAATATGTTAACCCAAGCGGAAATATCACTTAGGAACAACACGAATTCGGACATTGACAGCGAGTGTCTGACTTTCGTTTCGTCCGACAAATAAGAGCAGAAAAAAATGCTAGAAAAAACCGAAAACGACTTTGGGCCCGGGGGCAATGGCTTCGGAGCTAGAAAAAGGCGGAAAGAATGTGTCAATAATGACTAATGGCCAAGTTGGATCCGGAGCTTGCTAAGCCGCCCCGTTCTAGCTGGGATCTGCTCCCTGCTGGCCGGGGGACGGGACTCCAGTTCCTATTTATTTTTGCATATTTTTGCGGACTTGCCATTTGGGCGGCTCATGATGTCAAAATGATTTGGGAGCCGCCTCACCTTTTTTTCCATTCATTCATCGAGAGAGCCGCCAAGGGTCCCTGTTGGGTTTCGTTTTTAATTTAAAATTCACAGAAGACGCACCGAAACTTTTGCCCGAGCCGCGTTCTGACCCAATTTCATGCCGGATTCATTTGGCTTTAAGATACATTTCGTTTTGGGTTTCCTTTTTTCATTTGCATGCGACGACTAAGTGTGAGACTGAGAGCAAAGATTTAATTAATTTAGGCTTACTTAACTCGGATTCAGCTGACGAGGAGATTTCGGCAAGTGCAAGTTTGGTAATGGAATCGGGCATTAAAAGACTGATTCTTTTACGAAACCAACTTGCCGCAAAGTGAATAAATGTTGATAAATTGGATCAGTTTATTTTCAGACCACTGTGAAAAAGTAATTGGAATATTGTGAGAGATTTTTAGTTCGATACTCGCACTGTACATGTTCCTTCATTTGGATGGTAAATAAATCTAGGGGCTCCTCACCATAAACAAAACCACTTACTTCACTTACTTCCACTCACAGTACCTCCTCTTAGCGGTAATTTAAATAAGGCAAATGCCATTCTTTCGGGAAACCATTTTGTGATTGGCAATGCGACAATCATCGGTGCAAACACAAACACATCATTAGGGAAAAGTAA
The DNA here is from genome assembly GCA_008044355.1 of Drosophila lacteicornis. Classification (NCBI taxonomy): domain Eukaryota; kingdom Metazoa; phylum Arthropoda; class Insecta; order Diptera; family Drosophilidae; genus Drosophila; species Drosophila lacteicornis. The sequence continues at coordinate 14,235 of VNKF01008978.1, forward strand.
GCCACAAATCGAAGCTCATTATGGGAAACACTCTGCCGCTCCTGGAAAAAGGAAAACACGTGCCTGTTTTCCTTCAGTTTTTCCGGATAAAAATAAAACCTTGTTCACCGGCCAATTGGTAAATCTTTGTAGTCCTGCAGCCGCACAATTATGGGCAGAAAATGAAACGTTCATCTGTTGTCGCCGAAAGAAAGCGACAGGAGAAAAATGGCCCAAGGACCCTAAAGAAAATACCCAAAAATAAAGAGGAAAAAATGAAACTAAAGAGGGAAACAGGAGGGGACCAGATGAGAAGGCATAAATAACTATGTCCGCACAAAGTAAACAGAAATAAAAGCGAGGCAAACACAACAAACTCAAATTACACACCGAAATGCTGGTGGTTGGGAAAATGTGGTTGCCTTTTGCCTTTTGGTGGAGGCTTGAGGATGGAAGTCCCCGAAAGTAGGCAACTAATGTTCGCAAATGTTTGTCTGGGTTTGACCAGGTTTGCGTTCCATTCTATTCCCAGTCCTGCGAACTATGCAGGTGGGGCTATGGTCCGTCCTTCCTTGCCCTTCCGGTGTGTGCTGTGTGTAATTAATGTTTTCCTACTTTTTCGGGTTCGAAAGGAGCAGCCGGAACGGGAAGTGTGAGACCAAAAAGTTTGGACCAACAGGAAATTGTTATTGTTTTGTCGCCTTAAAAAAGCAAATATATAGAAGAGTGGAATATGGAAAATTGTAGATGAAGCGTACTCAAAGTACCCAGCAATTAAATCCAGCAAAAAGATAGAATATATTATATGTTTTATAATTTTAAAAGAATATAAATCTCTTAATTTATTTTCATTTTCAGATATCTGTAAAAAATCTGTATTAATCCAAAGTCCCATCATACCCCTTTTCAGCCACCAATCAATGGGTAAGTTCGCCCATGAAAACCGAAAGTGAGAGCCAACAGCGAGGCTGACCGCCAGCGGGTTATCCCTGCCAGGTCATTGACTTGTCTCCAAGTCCCTCCATTTTCCCCTCTTCTTGTGTGTGTGTGTGGACGGGTAATTAAGATGCTATCTTAGGGCGTTGAAATTCGAGACGAGAAACGATTTCTTGTTTGTCGTTTGGCTTTTGTGGCTTAGGCAATATTCCCAGACCCTGATGTTTTACCGGAATTTCCGGAAACCCGGAAGTATGGCTTAAAGGGACATATTCAGAGGCCTCTTTGGGGTGATTGCCTATTCCCGACAGCGTGCCATATTTTTCAATAAGCGCAATTGACACCCACTCGACCAGGGTGTGCCGCTGGCCACTTGATCCAGCTACTGAGTCTGAGACGGAGGGAGGCTCTCTGACAGTTTCCCGGGCAGGGGCTAATTTACGCCTTCAATTTGTACTGGCCGGGCACTTGTTATAATTGATGGCCAGTCCGGGACAGTCGCTTACTGAGAAAAAACAAAGAGGAAAGGGAATTCCAGAAAATAAACTCCAAAGACCAACTAGGCGTATACGTGATATAGGCTAGCAATTCCTCACTTACGCATATTCGTTTCTTTTAATGATAAAAATATTCATTATTTTTTTTAATACTTATTATCCTTCTGGGATTTTTTCAGTGCAGCTTCGGAGAGCAGGCGAGTCACGCTTTCCCGCTGGCCAGCAATTTACGTGTCCTTGCTGGAACCATTCTGTTTTCCCGCCTCTTGGCGAGGTAACGCCTAAGAGCCGACCACTGGCAGGACACTCCATACATTGTATATGTATATGAGCAGCATATTTCAGGCATTTTTATGGCCAAAGAGTCGAAGCATAAATACGGGAATAGAAGCAGGAAAAATGAAGGCGGAAAAGGAACTGAATCCTCGGCATGTGGCGTTGTTTACGGAAGAAACGCCCTGACCATGGGGGTGCCTCATCTACTAGGCGCCCTTCATATATATTCATCATCATCTTTGTCGAAAAAAAAATGCTACATAAATGTTGATCGATTCGAGTTTGACTTTTATGCCCGCTGTGTGCTTAACGCTTTCAAAGATAGCTTCAGTCGAAGGGTTGAGTGACTACAAAATTCAGTTGGAACTTTGATTTTTTGTAAGGTTGTGTGGAAAATAATTTATATACATAAGCAAGAGAATATAGTAAAATATGGAGGAATTACAGTTTTTTTAGGATTTAGAACTCTCTAAAAACACAAATCAAAATATAGAGCATCCGCGGAGCGCCTTGTTGTTTTCCCAATATATCCTTTCTATTTTTTATCCCTCGCTGTTAATACTTTTTCGGAAGCTGACTAAATCATCAATCATTCCGTGTCCCTCCTTCATCTCCTTCGCGATGTCGAAGCATTTTTCTCATACAAAGGCTTATCAAATTGGTTTCAGCGTCACTGGAAGTTTCCACGTTCTGGGCTTAAATCGAAGCCAGGGACTCGGAAGGGAAAGTGCATTTCGAGCCCCAATTACTACTATATAACTAAGAGAAACAGCTCAGAGCAAATTTACGGTCCAACTCAACGACTTTGGACTTTTCGGCAATTTGCAAATGCCATGAAGTGGGATAAGAAGGAAGAAAAGGGCCCTATGGAAATAGTTTTAGTATGCGAAAATGCCAAACGCTCGAGTGGCCGCAAAACAAAAATTGCGGAAAACTTTCAATTTGCCCAGCCAAGTATTGGAATCGTGGCAATCATCGGGCAGCAACAAAAGGGAGAATCATAAAACATACACCACAACCAAATGGAGCGGCTGCGGGGAAGTGGCTGAGCACGCTCAAGAACTTTTCAATTTGGTGGCAAAATTTGCGCAATTTCCTTGGTGGCTGTTCCGGCCAAGAAAAGGGGTTTTCTCCAGCATCCCCCACACACCTCGAAAGCTGCAAGCGTCAGCGGGGAAATTATGGATTGCTCAAAAGTTGTTCAAGTACTGCTAAAGCGGGTGCTAACGAGGTTATTTCTTTTGTGGACTCATTTGAATTAAGTGTGTATTTTATTTGTAGGGATATCTAGTTATCCATAAGAAGTAAGTGGTATTGATATATTTTCTTTAACAATTTAATTTCCTTTAATTTCCCCGCTATATTTTCCACAACAATGTTTGCCAGATGCACGTGCAAAATTTTCCATTTAAATTCACCATTTGTGTTTATTTTATTCGCCGTTTAGTTATAATATTTTCCCGTCTGGCACAATCCACCTGGCAATGCCTGGGGGCTCTCTTTAAAAACGTTTTCCATTTGGGTTTGTATTTGTTTGGCGAACGTCATTATCGGACTGATTGAGGTGCTAATGTATTTATAAAGCGACCCCAGCGTATTTTTAGTTTCGAATGAAATTCGCTTCTCCCGCAGCTGGGCGCCTTTTTATCTGTTCATTTTCAGTGTCCGATTTATGAAGTGCGAAGCATTAATTTGATTTCGAATATAGCCGGGAATAAATTAGGTCAGAATGCGCACGATTTACTGGGCAATGCTTTGAAGTCTACGTCTGAGAGCGTTCCCGCCCCCTCCACGTTTGACTTTGAAAGTGCACAGAGAGAGCGGAGAGCGATCGAAGGTGGAGGAACCTGCTTTCATAATTCAACTGGCAGCCGAGTTTCCTCCATCAATATGGCAATAAGGTGTCTGTCTGCCAGCCAGATAAGTGCTTTTCCAGCTCTGCCCTGACCTTAAACTTCAACTGGATGGCTGCGATAGGGATGTGTGTGTGTATGGGGCTCGAGGGGCCCTGCATTAAAACTCTGCAGGTTTCCGGGCATATGGCCGGGTGCATCAGCATGCAACTTGGCTTCCCGGATTGTGGATCCTGGTCTGCCTGCTAATGAAGTCCGGGGGCAATCAATATGCCACCTATGTACACGACCTTCTCCAAGTGCAACTAAAATCGAGATTGACTAGAAAAATGATGGGAAAACTTGCTTTCTTCTGCACTAAAAGAAAGAGGAGTAAAAGAGGGATAAAGAAAATATAAAAATAAAATTTAAAATAAATTCCAAACCAGAACTTTATTAATTTAAACTAAAACCCTCTTCAATTTATGTATAAACACAAATATTAAATTTATTTCAGACACTTCATCGATTTTCTTCATCCCAAAACTCACCACTTGTCCCAAAAGGCAATATCCTCTAATTAGTTTTCCTCATTTTCCTTACTTTATGTCTCCTTACGTCACTGCTATTTCCTAGCTTGTCAGTTAAGGATTTTATGTTGCTTCCTTAACTTTCTCTTTCATTTAATTTTTTTTTTTGTCCAGCTTTCATTGCATTTTCCTTGGCCATTTCCCAGTGGCTCCTCCCAGCTCCTAGCTACGAGTGGACCTTTGCTTTATATTGCCTTTGCATCCTGTGGATGTTGTGAATGCTCAAAAATGGTCGCACATTAACCGAAGCATGAAAATTGTGTTTTGTTTTTATGTTGACAATTTATCCTGTTGTTTGTCTCGATTTCAAAGCGGAATCTTTATGAATTTGTATCTCTCACGCACGACCAAACAGAAAGAGAAAGCGGAGATTGAAGAGGGTCGAGATAAAATCAAGATAAACAAAAGTATTTCCTACGCAAATAATAAACAAACAATTATATTTTCGAGTCGTGTGAATTCATTTAAAATAATGTTTATTTCTGTATCCATTTTTAAGCACTTAAATTGCACTTACATATATTTCTTGCTTCCAATCAAGTTACACTTAAAATTGAAAAGTGTTACACATAACCGTACTGGGTTTTCTTAGGTTTACCTGTATTTCTTGGACAATTATTAAGTACACATTTTGAATAGTTTATTTTAAGTACTGATTAGCCTAGGTTTACTTTCAAAAGTACAAATACATTCGGGGAAAATTGTTGATTTCCTCAGTTTGCCAAAGATAATTCAGGCTGTTGTGTACAATAGCCAAGTCAATGATAAATTCTGGCATTAGCTTGCCGAGTTTGTTGTTCAACTATTTCGGTTTACGCAAACAATGAGGGTAGAATCTATTGTATGGGTAATTGTAATTGCAGTTGTATTTGCTTGCTGGCGGCTGCTTATCCTTTCGACACTATTTAATATTTATGACAACAATTTAAGTGAATTTTATTACTTTATTAGCATTTATTGAATTCGATTATCGTCTCGTTGAACGCACAATTGAGTTAATACCCGCAGATGCTCAAAAAACGTTTAGCTTAATGTAAATTCAAATATACACGGTTAATTAAGCTTTATTTGAGATTATTGAATTATGAATTGTTATGCAAATTATCCACGTTTTTCTCCATTACATTTTATTTTTACAATCACATTGCAATTTAATTCGATTTGTTGGGTTTTTTTTCTGTGAATACTTTGTTCGTTTTATTTCCAATGGAACTATCTGCATTTCTGGAATTATTTCTGCGTTTTTTTCGGGTTTTCGTTTTGGTTACTCGGCTATGGCGACGATATTCTATTTGCCACTCTTCAAAGTCTTTCCTTGAACTCTAAGATTAAATCTTTGGCTTACTTCTAGCAGCTAAACTAGCGTCCCGCCCAACTTTTTCTATCATCCAAGGCCTCCACAACCAGCCACACCGACTTATTCTAACTTTTGCAACTTTAAAAAGATTTCTCAAGCTTATTCTAGCGGAGTATGTAAATTGAAAAACGACAATAAAATTATGCACACTTAATAACACGGAAAACTTATTCGAAGGCTTATCCGATTAGCTTGCCAATGCGAAAACGGAGAGGGTTTTATATATTTCATTGGGTTTTTATTATTTTTTGAGATGATAATTAATCAGTTTTTAGTTTTGAATTGGTTTTTTGATTTGTTTCAGCTTAGTGAAAATTATGTGTAGATATTTTACATAGTTAACTTAATCCTGGAAAATGAAGAATAAATCAAAATCCATACATCTTTCCTGTTTTTTAAGTATCTATAAACTGTATAACATATAATATAATTAACCAATATATGGTTAGTTTGCTCATTTATTTTAAAAAAACATTTTAAATTATTTTAAGTAGCTTTTAGGTTTATTTCAGGTATAGAAAAGTAGTGTCACTTCTAGGCTAAATTTTATTTTTATTTACCCATTTTAAAATGTTTACAAACAATAAATCGAAATATTTTAAATATTATTATTTGTGCCTGGCTTGAAACTGAGATTCCAAACTCCCTGTCCCCGTTCTCGCATAGCCCTGTCTAATCCATAGAAAATATCATTATCCACTGGAGCAGGCTTAACCTACAGCAGGCACTCCGACTGCTGCCTGTCGAGCAGCCGGCGATCCAGGACCGTGTCCAGCTCCAGCTCCAGCTCCGGCTCCAGATCGGCCTGCAGCACTCACCTCCGGGCGATGAACACCACCGTCTCCAGGGGCATCGAGGGAGCCCGCTCTTATAAGTCCGTGTGCAGCACGGGCGGCTTACAGGTGTTGGTCTCCGCATTCACCACCAGCAGGGTGGCCGCCGCTCCGGCTCCTGGAAGGATCTCGGGGGGAGCCTGGTGAACCGCCGGCTGGACACAGGTCACGGCATCCGTGCCCGTCGTGGTGGTAGTCGTTGTGGTGGCGGTGGCCATCACAGCATTGTTGTTCCGCGACGCCGCCAGCGCCTTCTTCTTGGCCTGTGATCCTCGCTGGGCATTACCCTTGCCCCCGCCCCCGCCTCCGATGAGACGCTCCGACTGGCGGCCCTTGCCGAACTTGGGGAAGAAGCTGTTCTCCAGCTGCAGCTGGGCATTGACATCCTTGCGGGCGGCGCAGGTGCAGGCCTTCATGAAGCTCTTCTTGAAGTTGTCGCTGAGGAAGGCGTACAGGATGGGGTTCATGGCCGAGTTGGAGTAGCTCAGGCAGCCGCAGGCCAGGAACACGGCCAGCTCCAGGCGGGAGGCACACCGCTGCGGCGCGGAGCTGATCAGGGCCACCTGGGAGATCCAGTGGGGCAGCCAGCACATGATGTACACCGTGATCACGGTGAGCACCAGCTTGGTCACCTTCCGGTGCGAGCGCTTCTTCTCCTTGCTCTTGTGCTTGGGCCCCACGGTGTGGAGCTTGCGGATCACCAGGCAGTAGAAGACCAGGATGAAGGTCAGCGGCGTGGCGAAGCCCAGCACCAGCGAGTACAGGATGAAGGTGGAGTCCGTGTGCGAGTTCTGGGTGTCCGGCCACTCGATGTTGCAGGATAAGTTCCCATTCCGCGACTCCACCGTGCTGGCGAATAGGATCACCGGCAGCATCAGCAGCACCGAGGTCATCCAGGCGAAGGCCGACACCAGCTTCGAGACGTACGGCGTCCGGTAGCGGGGCGAGGATATCGGATGACACACGGCTATATAGCGATCTGCCGACATGATCAGCAGGAAGATCGAGGAGGTGAACGAGGTGATCGAGGTGCTCACCATGTACGCCTTGCACATGTAGTCGCCGAAGGACCAGTTGCCCACCTGCATGGTGTACAGCAGGAAGGGTATGCCGATCAGGAAGCACTCGTCCGCGATGGCCAGGTTCAAGATGTATATATTCGTCACCGTTTGCATCTTGGAGAAGCGCAGCACCACATAGATCACCAGGGTGTTCCCGAAGAGCCCAATGATACAGACCAGGGCGTACAGGATCATGGTGATGAGCTTCAGGATGAAGTTGTAGGTGTACGAGCAGTCCGGACCCCCATCGTCCTCGTAGTCCGGATACTGGCTGCCATTGTCCGGCTGCGGCCGGAGCTTGGGGTTCAGGTGGAGATGCGTCGCAGGCGGCATTGTTCCATTCGCGGCCGACAGATTGCCGTTTAAGGGTTTGTACCAGTCCACGGCCATGGACTCCTGCCCTGGCTCCTGCTCCTGCTGCTGAGTGGTTCCATTTGGCGCCACTGTCAGCTGCTCTGTGGGCGTTATTAAGCTCGTTAGTGTCAGCGCTGTCAGCACAAATAACAGAATGCCAGGGAGGACATTGCCGTTGGTCGCGATCCTGCTCCTGCTTCTCCTGCTGCTGCGGTCAGCATGTCCCTTCATGTTGGCCCCACTTGGGCGCCGCATCCTGGCCCCCATTAGGGATGGGATGGGTTCCCGGGTTGCTGCTGCAACTGGTCAAAGGTCGCCTGTCGCCTGCTAATTTCCAGTCGGAGGTTGGCTGCCTGTTTGATGACCCCCCAACCAGCTAAATGGCAAATATTTTGATATGCTTTCCATACTTTATGCCCGCGACGTCACATCCTGTGGGGAGTGGAGTCTGCAAAGGAGCGAGAGAAATGCGAGATTGATTAGTTACCGCGAAAGGATATCAGCTTAATTAGCTGGGAAAATAATGGGACATTAATTCATAAGCCAGAGCATATGGAAGTGGGTGTGGAAGTACCTAGGTATACCAAGAAGCCTTGATTATAGCTAGATATAATCTCCCAAAAATGTAGCTATATTTCCTTCTCTCTACTATTTTATAGCTCTAACTAGCGCGTATTATTTACCGACAATATTGAGCGCATCCTATCAGCATTTAGGGGCATTATAGTGTGGGGGATACCCCATTCCCACTGCCCAATGTGAACAATGCAATCAACTATATGAAATTCTGCTCGTTTGCTTGTTTGCCTTGCTCCTCCTTGCCATTTCCCGGCGTGCGAAAAAAATGATTCTCCATCTGGCGAGTGAAAAATGAAAGGCGAAGCAAGGAAGGGAAATAAAGGAAAAGCCGGCGGGAAAGAACCCAACACAACAGAGAGCAGGGGAAAAAATAAGAGAACATGACAGCAACTACAAGCAATTAACTTTCCCATAACGTGAGCCCAGAAGCAGAGAGAGAGGAACGTAATTCATATAAACTCAATTTATTGTTTGGTGCCAGCACCAGAAATATAATTAAATAGAAATTTGAAATGAGTCAACAGTTTGAAGAGGAGTCTGCAGCTGAAACCGCAATATTGGCAAATGACTAAGAAGTGCAAGGAACCATTGGTCAATATAGAGAAAAGAGCTCTAGGATTAGCGTATGTTTTCAATTTAAATTGGGATCTTGAGTTTCTAATTAAATATTTTCTAAGATAAGCATAATAAGCATTGTCATGTAAGCTGGGAAAAATCTTTAAAATATACTACTTACTTATATATTTTAATTTATATTGTAAGCAAAAATGATACTTAAAGAACCCTTCACCTATTTTCTTGTTATGTTTATAAATATGCCTCTAAACTCTTATATTAAAATACTAAAATAACATTTAAATTATAAAGTAACCTAGATTTACATCATTTTTACCCCCTAACCAATTTTAAAATTAAACAGTACCCTTAATAATGATACTCAGTTAAAATATAGTTCCCCAATAGTTTTTCTTTGCTTTTCACCCTTGCCAACTTTGAACCATAATTAATAAGCAATTTGTTTTGAGGTTCCTTAAGATGCTCAAACATAACCATTTGAAGGGGAAAAACCCCATTCCATATGACTTCGAACAGGAAAACTTTGAAGCCAGGAGCCAAGGGCAGGCCGCAAAACATATATATTTACTTGTGCCAGGAGTCCCGATGAAGGCCACAAACTTCTCGGTCAGTAGTAGCCAGGCGGAAACTTTTGCAGACAATTGCAAACAGACCAATAAGAGGCGAAACCAAGTTTTTCGTTGGCCAAAAGCCGACAGCCCAACCAACGGCCAAGGCCAACTGAAAGGAAATAGCCCGAAGGGAGGCAGGAGCTAGAAGCCGAGACAGATAGAATTTCCCAGATTAATTAATTGGCGTAATCCTAGTTAGATAAACTGCGTGAATTGCCGCGGAATTTATGAGAGCTTCTGGTCCTCGGAATTAACTGGGTCAACACAGCAGCTGGGCCTAACGGCTTTGCGACACTATCGGGTTAACCCTGCCGAAAGCCCCACAATTAGATTGGATGCAGCTGCTTTTGATGGTAGCCACATCATAATTGGTGCAGTGAGAGAAATAGGGAGGATACGAGATTATTATTCTTTATATAACAACATTATATACAATTTTAGGAAATTAATAACACCTATTAATACAATTCTACGGAAAATCCGAAACAAGTTATTGTATCTAGTATTGTATTTACTTAACTATTCAAGTTTTTGTTATAAAACAATATATTTAAAGACCTTTGTTTTACTCTTTGAGCCCTTATCAATAATTAATTTTAAATAAATAAATTAATTAATTAATACTGTATAAAAATACAAAATTAAATTGTATAAACGAATATTATTTTTTATTTCTGGAAATTTCCCATCATAAAATAAAATAAAGTGTTTGAGAAAATACTTAATTTTTTATTTTACCACCTTATCCTTTTTCAGTAATTTTTCTCCGTGAACTTCCTAGTCCCGCTTTACACCTTGATTAGCCAGGCAGAGATATTCCGATAATTACACCTGGCCAAGAGGAGAGAGCGGCTTCTCTGCCAGTCCCTGTCAGCCTCTGTGTCCTGCCGACTGCTCCTCGACAGGACAAGGATAGCAATCAATTGCTAAACATGTTGCCATTGACGATGATGGCACCACCACTACCTCCCATCCCGAGCCAAGTCTGCCCAATTCCGCACTCCACACAAAGGCCATAAAACGCTTGACTACCGATTGATCTGGCAAGTGGAGCAGAAGATATGTGTTTTCGGCTCCGCCATATGAGTTGGCTTCGGTTCCTGCCAGACCGGACCCCAGGAGGAGGTGGCGTTATGACCAAGTGACTGATGAAACTATAATTGGCAGCGAGGGCAACTGGACCTGTATGTGGGTCTTAATGAGCCAATATCACACATTTCTTGTTTTGTCCTTCGGGAAAGTGCAGGAGTTGCTAGGTGGGAAGTTTAGTTGGTTTTCCATAGAAAGAAAGCAAGCTTATATATTTAACAAAGAGAAATAATGCATCTAAAATCGAATTTAATATCCACATCTAACATTTAACCTTTAAAAGCTGAATACCCAGGTGAATCTCATGCCTGGATCCAGTCAATTTCCATTCTTATTCAAATTTGATGCTGCTTAGCGAAACTTTGTTAAATTCAACGAAAACTGAATTGAAGAACCCGAGGAAATTTAATAGAATTTCGCTTTTTTCGCGTGAAAAATACCTTTTGTTTTCAGCGCCTTTGTTCCACCTGAGCACAGAGAGTAAACTTTTAGCTGTTATCTTTCTCACTCATTGGCCAAGTCATTGTCATGCATAGAGTTTCCCTCTCTATCACTGGCCATATCCTTGCTCCGGCTTTGTTCCTTCCCGTCGTCGCCTTTGGCATAAATTTTCACTTCTGCCGTGAAGAGCATGGCCAAGTTCCACTCGGGAGGAGACCCTTTCCTCCTTGGGCCTTTCAACTTTTTCCCGTTTGATTTGATTTTCCTAATTCCCTGACTTTTAGCCAGGCAAAAAGCAACAACACGCAAGGCCTGTCGGTTTTTCAGAGTGCGGAAGCCATTTGCTTAATTAAAAATTACATACATTCGATCTGTTGTGCAACACTTGAACCGAAATAAACGCCAAATCGGCTTATGTCAACCGATTTAATTGGTAAATGCACAAAAATAGCTAACATTTCCCCATCATGCCCCATCCCCGGTGGACTGGGGGCTTTCAAATCATATTTCCATTTGGAAACGGGGTGAATTAGGCCGATTGGCTGACTAATGTGTTTGATAAGCTCTCGTATCTGTATTGAATTTCACGGCTGAATGTGATTAAGAGCTGCATCCAATCAAAAAGCGAAATTAATTTTGAAAATGATTTCATGTGCTAAGCATGGAATTAATGCGGTATCAGTTCCATTAGCTATTTGCTAGATGAGCGCTGTTTTCATCCTTAATTAGCCAAGGGAAAATTGTATATTTTCATTAGAGGCTTATGTACCCCCCGAGGGATATGTTTAGCTTGTAAAGAATTTCATTAAAATAAATATGGTTTTCTAGTTTTTGAATATTATTATTCAAGCGATTTTTTGTAGAAGATATATTTTAAAATACACTGATTTATGATTTTTCCTGTATAGAACTAATTATAATAAACTACTTCAGACTTATTTTATTCACATAATTTGTATCTAACTACCAAGATTAATTTGACTTGTAGTTTTAAGTAGAGAAAACGTTACTCTTCTCTAATTAATGTTGTACATTTTCAAAGATACGCTAATATTTTCCTATTATCCTAAAATATTTACTGATCCAAACTTTCTTTTAGGCAGATTTACGAATAAATTTTTTGCGAGTTACTGCAACTTTCTGCCACACTTTCATCCCACACACATTGTTGCCTTATGGTTTTAGCCCTAACTCACATATAAAGATTCGCACCTGGCTGACGATGCCTGGCGCCTGAAATATGTTGCCATAATTTATGTATTTGCCCTCCGAGCCCCACTTTCCACTTGATTCCGGCTAACATTTCCGTATGAGCTCATCCGTGCGGCGGCGAGGCGCTCACGTTCTCACCTGGATTCCGGATTCGGGGCTCTGGACTCCGGACCCGACCGGGTGCTGCTGCTAGATCCTCCAACGTCATTGTCGTTTGGCCAGGTCATGATTTATAAATAATTAAATATTTATTTTCGCACATCGTAAATGACGCTGGCAGCCATCGATGAGGGTCGGGTGTTCAATGTTGGGACGGGAATTTTGTTTTGCGGGTTTGGCACTTGGCTCCAAACCATATGCTCATTAATATTAATAAGGCGATGTTAGCGAGCAGTACATGGGCCGGCCCTGCGACCCGGGTTTCCCCAATTTTACCCACCTCAACAGGTGTGCGGAGCACACGTGTCGCCATCGCCTGACAACGGCCTTGCCCTTGCTAGCCCCGTAATCAAGTCAAGTGCCATCGACTTTACCGCAGAAAGTTTCAGTTATAAGCCTAGGCCCGGGGCGTGGCGGGGCGTTTTCGTTTTGGGGCCAGAAAACCTCGGCTCGAATCCAATTTCCATTATCCAATTTAACGCCGACATGCGCGCATAAATAAGCCTTGGCGGATAGGCCAGACCAGCGCCAACTGGGATGGAGATCCTGGACCTTGGCGGGATGATCCGATCCCGGGACGACCCCCGAAATGCTTTGTTATGCAAATCTCAGCGAAAAATAAAGACGGAATATTATCAATCTTCTACTTAGCCAAGCCAAAACATATTTTATGAGGCCTGGCCCCAGAACCACATTTTATGGGACCTTAAGCTGTACCGAAAATTTGTCTCTGTCAACTTTAAGGAAGTTAAAACGAAGAAATACTGGGAGGAAAATATAAGCAAAGTTTGAGATGGAAATTATACTTATTTGAATTTATTTGCAAAATAAACTTACCAAAAAAAAAAAATGGTTTTAAATTCTCACATAAAGATTTCTCTTTAGATATTACGATAATTACCTTGGGCATCCCTTTAGGGCAAGAAACAATTTCCACGAAATTTTTCTCTTTCAGCTTTAAGTAAGTTAAAGGGAATGAAAATTGTCTGAGGACATTTTCGATGAGTTCCCAGAGTGGGATATTGAAATATGTAATTTATTATTTATATGTAAACAACGGAGAACGATGACAGGGACAAAGCCAGAGACAAAAGCCAGAGACAAAAGCGAACGTTTACCAGTTTCATGAATTTTTCACTGAAACCAGAATAAAGTGAACGAAAACAACGGGAAATGCTAAAGTAAAATAAAACGCCTACATAAAAGACACTTTGTTAGCTTTGTGAAGGTCGGACCACGCCCCCATTGCCCCATCGCAGTTTTTAAAGCCCCCAATACACAGGTGTGCGTGTGGCGTGTGTATGTGTGGGTTTGGTTTTCAAAACAAAAAGAGGCTCTCTTAAAATAAAAAAAAAAAATGGACCCTTCAACAGAAAGTAAACGAGACAACAGCTGCGTAACAGCATATGAAAATTATTTTAAGTAAATAAATAAAAAAATTTTATTCATCATACAAGTTTTTAAGTCTCAATAAATATGTAAGAGTTTAATAATCATTTTTTTTAACTTTTCAAACTATGCCTCGTTCAGTATAACCACAGCTACCTATTAAGCTTACAAAGTGCCACAAAAACTTCCCACAATTTGCCGAAAAAACCGAAATTCGTGCTCAACGCTTAAAAGTCGATTTCAGGCTTTTTTGCCGTTTAAAAATGTTTTCGTACATTTTTTCTCCGTTGCGTGTATCCAGAGGTGAGCGAGCAATTTTCTGTTATCTCAATAACTTGATTTATGCTTCTCGGTCCGGAGCCAAAAAAAAACCCAACAAAGTTCAGCGATTATGAAGGGAGAGTTTCGGGGGGAGGCAGCCTTTAAGTCTATGAATTTTCATACAAAATGAGCCACGCGCGCTTTCAGCAACATTTAATGTCAGCGTCAACAGCGTGTCACGCCCATAGCGTTCCATTTTGTTCCTATTCCTCCGATATATCCCATAGCTTTTTCACTTTGCTCCCCGACGCGTAGCATTTAGACAATAAATTAATTTCAGCTGTGGGGAGTGAGGTTAACAGCGAACCAACAACGGCAAAATCAACTCAAATCAGTGTCTAGACGAGGTGGAAAACTATGGTTTGGTGGGGCGTTGGAAATGGAGGAAAATTGAGGGAGAAAACCGCTAGAAGGGCGCGTGCTGAATTTAAAGATATGACAGGGAGTCGAGGCTACTGCTTATCCTCATCCAGTGCCCGGGGCTTATTTGCTTGTGGATTTTTCTGTTTGGGTTTTCATATTCATCCTTTTAATGGCTTACAGCTCGTGCGTGAGCGGAATTATGTCACGGCATCATTTGCAGGCGCTTTGGGCTCAGAGAAATGTTCAAGAAAAATAACTGCCAGCAAGGTAAATTTGAATTTATGGCACAAGGAAAATTGAAAACAAATTTGGTGAATTAAACAAAAATAAATAATACACTTTTTGCTCCTTTAAAGAGGTTTCCACTCAAAATTGTATTAAAGATTCAAAGGTATGACATTTCCATAGAAATTACTGCTTAAATCGCACCACAAACATATCACTTTACAGCGGTAAGCGAGGGAAAATTCCTTAAAAAGGAGATAAGTTCGGAAAGGCGAAGAATGCATACCCTAGTAACTACAAGGAACGATGATGTTAGCGTAAAATTTATATACAATTATATGTATTATTATTTTAAAAGTTAACTGATATATAGGAAGGATTTTTACCCATATTACACTATTATTCTTCGTATATACCTTGAAAATATCTTCTAAGAAGAGTACCAAAAAGGTAGCATTTATTACACACAGAAAGGCGGTGAGACGTTGAGAAAGAGATGCAAATGTGGAGAATGACTGAACAGTAAAATGCGAAATATGTAAGTGGGAATGCACGTAAAACACCAAAGAAATGTGACAAAGTTGCGAGTCTTCACACACACACACTGACAACCCCGCCCACTGCCCATCTTCGACCTCATCATCGGCCTTCGAGTTGTTATAAAAATATGTACACAGCAAAGGATTGTTTGACATAAATTTATGGACTTTTTCGTCCTTTTCCTTGATGTTGCGCCAGGAACAGGACGTGATGGTGCGATAAACGGACAGTGTCCGCATAAATCGTATCGCAGCCG
This sequence comes from Drosophila lacteicornis, assembly GCA_008044355.1. Lineage (NCBI taxonomy): Eukaryota > Metazoa > Arthropoda > Insecta > Diptera > Drosophilidae > Drosophila > Drosophila lacteicornis. The sequence continues at coordinate 29,711 of VNKF01008978.1, forward strand.
AACATATAACAGCATAAACAAGCCCAAATGGAGGTCAACATCGTAAAAAGCAGCGGTTCAGAAGCCAAACATGATGTGGAATAAGGAAGTAAAAAGGGAAAAGGGAGGGGTCCCAACTATAACCCGATATGCAGATCATTGAAATTGTTTCGCCTACACACACAAATTATGACTTTTCGAACATGACAGAGCCTAAGTAAGTTGACATAAAATTTATGGCCGCCAAATATCCAACCGAATGTTGGCTAAGTGAAACATGAGCCCATAAAAATGATGACTGGGCCTCCAAATATTCCAAATGAAAATAGAAAGACCCATCAACTGTTCTGGCCAAGAGCGAGGCTATAAAACACGCTAAATGGTTTCGCCCTTGATGGAATTAATAAAGTTAGCAATGCAAAAGCGTCGTTTGCAGTAACTTTTGGGTTTAGAGGCGAACAAATATTAATATCTGTAATAATATTTATAGTTTTGGGATTGTAACCAAAGATTATCATAAAAGTGTTCATGGTTTATTTACACAAGTTAAAGATGCTTAAAACTATAGTACTAAAGAGAAATACAAGTGTAAGTCTATATTCTACCGAGTATTGAAAGGCCGAAGGGCTCACTTAAATCGAATACCGACTTGCGAACAATTAATCCCACTAAATCACTTAATGCAATCGATAGTTCCCCGAAGATTTCTCCTGTTTTCCTGTGACAAAGCCTCTTCTGGTTGTCAGGCAGCGGAGGAAAACAAGACAATCAAACTTTCATCAGCAAATTTCTTGCCTTGGAAGTTTTTCCTATTTTCGTCATTCAAGCTGAAAGTTTTCAATTAGTCACACGACTGCACAATTAAATTTTTCTGCCACTCCCACAGCCCGGGATGTCCTTAGGTCCCTCAAAGGGCTCCTCTCGAGTAGCTCCTCTGGAAGCAGCAAAGACATTTATCTTCGGAAGCGAGGAAAAGCTGTGGGAAAAGCGGAGTCGCAAGTATTTTTCCCATGAGACAAACTAGTCGTAATTCACTTGGAGCGCAAGTTTCGCCATCGATAAATTTTGCTGCGTCCGAACACTTGTTGCACTTTGAAGTTTTCCATCGGTTGAATGGACCATTCATGGATTGCTTGTTTGGTCGGCTTTCCCAACTGTGGAGTGGGTAAAAAGTTGGTCGGAAAAACAGCCCATGGGCCACAGGCCGAGTGTCAAAGTAAATCACTTTCGCCGCTGAACATCGATTACAATTTTCGGCCATTTCTTATTGAATTCTATCAATTTATGGGCAAGGAGATAAGTTGGAAAAAAGAGTTAAATCAGCAGAAAGTTGGAAGTATTTATTATATTTTAAGGGTAGTTTTATTTAAAGGCTGTTAACTATGTTATTAAATAAAGAATCCATATAGTCTCTGGTCGAAAACCATAAAGTTATACTTTATTTCAGTTCCCTGCCAATAAACATTAAATCCTCCAGCGTAACAGATTATAAATAAGCCATGGGAACCCTTTCGAAATTCACTAAATATTTCGCTGACAGTTTCCATGATTAGCCATTAACATAAAGTTTTCGCAACTGATTTACTATCTGAAGGGACATATTATGCAAAACGTTGGCCATCCATTTTAAGCCCGGCCAACAGATCCACGCATAACTCAGGACTGGCAACAACCGAATTGGTCTGTTGTGTGTGGCCGCAATTTGGGCCAACATTTCCATGGAGCCTGGCCGCCTGGCCTGACACGATGACGTGGCAGATGTTGCCACAAAAGCACCACGGAGGAAAATATTTTCCAGGGTTGAAAATTAAACCGAAAGTAAATTCGGAGGGATCGTAGGTTGTAAAGAAAGTGAGGTTCGGTATTTAAATTAATCTAACGATTTTTATTAATTTATTTAATTACCGTGTTCATAGAGGTCTCAGAGAACTAAAATATATACTCTTAGGAAAATAAATATAGAATCTCTTTTGAAGAGTTAGGAGATGGTACCAAATTTATTCTTTAAAATAAATGTCAACTTGTATTTTTTAGTACTTAATAATAATAAAATGTATTTAATTTCCGAATAAGTTTCCCTTAGTGTATTTTTCAAAAATGTTGCAACTCTGCTCTAATTGAAATGACAGGGCCAGTGAATCAGCTAATGCCAACAATTTAGGGCCTTTAATGGTAGATTTCTATTGTAGGGAATTTAAATCTTCTGCAAGGCAGAACTGGAAAATTTCTAGGACTCAATTTGGTAGTGAAACTGCCGCAAAAACGCAGTACCACGCCCACCTGAAGGGGCGTATGAGTGCCAGAGCTCAGATGGACTGGACCCGGCTTGACCAACCCTTGATGAACTGACGTATGAGTCGGAATCAGTATTTCGGACCAATTCAGAGGTAGGGGCGGTGGAAGGGCAAGATGGACTCGAATGAATTATGCAATGGACAGTCGAAGAAGCAAGTGCAACCAGAGAAACACTGAGAGAAGCCAGGCAGGAACAAAAAAAGCAGGTGGATGTATGGTGGTCTGTCATGAGGATACCTTCATTTGGTAGCAGAGCAAAGAGCTTTTTCCGAAAGGATGTTCCACATATATACCCCTACCCAATAGCCACCAGGGATTGACCCTGCTGGGTAATTGCAAAATGTAATTGAGGTGCTCCTCGCCATTGAGGTTCGTCCTCGTCACTTCACCTGATTGATGGCAGCCGCAGCATTAAAGGGGCTTACTCTGGTCTATTTAAGGAATCGAAGTGTTAGTGTGATTAAAAATAGGAAGCCCCTTTAAACTTTAAGAAACATTAAAATAAGCTTCAGCCACATTTAATTATCTAACCATTTCACAGTAAACCGTGCTCATTTAAATTATTAAATTGCCAGCCAAGAAAATCTTGTAATTTCATTTCGTCTCAATGAGACCATTTCGCTGCTCTCGATCCCTTTTTTCGTGCTTTCCTTCCATTTTTTTTAAACAGCTTTCGGGACCACCTTTGGCGGAAATTTCAATTAAAACCGTTTGAGGAAAGGCCAAATGATAGCACTTGATAAATTTCAATTCCCCAGAGACCCCGACAAAATTATAAATCAAAGGGGCAGCGCTTCACAAAGAGGTGAAGATAGACAGATAGAGGACAGTTCAAGTGGCGATAAACAACTTAAAAGGTCGTGAACGAAATTTCAATAGAGAGTACCGCTTGACCCCATTTTCCGGGGAGATGCCTTTATTTTCTATTGCCAACTTTATTTACTTTCGGCCAGCCTGTGCCCCCAATGAAAACTTTTCACATTTTGTTTCCGTTTTAACATTTTTTTTTACAGTTTTCCCCTGGCTCAATTAGTTTGGAAATTTTATTCGATTCCCCCCCATTGATGAATTCACTGAGAAATTAATTTGGTTTCGGTTGCGGCTGCTTGGCTGGCAAAACTTTTCCTTTTTCCAATTTAGCTCAATTTTTGAGCTCATTATCTGCTTCTGGTAACCTTTTGAAGTGGAAACTTTCTTAAGGGTTTTTTTTTCGTGTGGTAAAACTTTTAATAGATTTATAAGAGTTTAAGGAAAGTTTGCAATACCATTTTTTTCTTATATTATTCGGATTTCCCCCATTGTTTTGCATATTTGTATTGCCTTGAAATGGGCCTGTCAGAAGCTTAGATTGAGGTAACACAAGGTAACACAAATTGAAAGTTCGAGCTCTTAACTATTAAATTCAATCTAAATTCAATGGGAATTGCTAACCGAGTTTCGGCTGCCATTTTGTGGTTGTTTAAGTGGGCCAAAACGGCCAGCGAACAACAAAGAAAATGTTAAATTTTATTTATTTTAACAACGTGCACTATGCCGGCTGCTAATGTTATTTACGTTCAATTGTTTCACACTGCCAATAACAACAATTAAGGAAACAGAAACAGTAATAGGAATAACAGACAAAATGATATTATCAATACAAGGGAGAATGCGGTGCTTAGAAATGTGGTCAACGGGTTGCTCTACCAGATATGGAAAAATATTGTATACAACTTTAATTATAATATGTAAATTATTTCTGTGCGATAGAATTTTTATTTCAGACCTTACAAAATATAAAATAATATTATTTAAATAATGATACATTCTTAAAAAAAATTTACTTTGCATTTGAATTCAAAATAAATAAAAATCGGGTATTTTCTAGTCGTAATATCCAGACTTCTGGGTATTTGTTTTCATCGAAATTAATGCAGATATATTGTCAATGTGTTAGTGGCAGTCGGTTTGTGTGTTTGTTGGTGTGCCACTGATAACAATGTCGATTTAATTACATTTTATTGACTCCGCCGCGTGGAGCCTTTAAGCGGAGACCAGAGGGGCAGTGGTCGCCTCTGGCTAACGTGCGCGTCATCGTCATAAGCTCTTATCGAATAACAGTAGCACATTATGCCGTAATATAGATATATATTTACTCATACACAGATACTTTGTGCCAGATTGTTGTTGCAATTTAATTACACTTTTATCCTGGGGCCTCTCTGTGAACTTCTGATTAACTTAATTTGTTTTTTTTTGGGCAGAATATTTTTGATTTCTGATTAAAGCCTAGAGCTATGGGGGGTGGAATATTTGTTATAATAATTATAAGGTTATTTAAAGGGGCTTAAATTGTATCTTTTGACCAGTTTTACTAAATGAAATAAGTTGGAATTAAATTTTGATTATAGAAAATGAGATGACCAAGATTTCAAGGTAATTTTTAATTTAATAATAATATTGCAATCTGGGCATAACTTATTGTTGTATTTTTTCTTCACTTTTTTTAGTATTTCTAAAGTTAGGGCATTAAAATCTCGACTTATCACTGCTGTGGCAGCTCTAGATAGTCGCTATATTGTTTGTACGATGGGGTTGTTCTCGGCTACTGTTGTTGGCCATAAGCACGTAATTACTCACACAAGCAACTGTGACTGCACGGACGCGTAGATGGACGCAGAAGGGTCACAAATACAAACACATTATGTAATTACATTTAATTATCTGCATTGAGTTTGCGGTCTCCAAAGGCGGCAAGCACAAGACCAAGTAGTGGCACCCTCTCTCTAGCCGTTTATTAATTTAGGTTTTTTTGTTGTCCTGCAGCTGCAGAGGAAAAGTGCCGCACATCTGAGGCTTTTCCCCTCCGGAAAAATGGCTTTCAGAGTAAGATATTTGCCAGGCTGCCCCTGGAAGTGTGCTGCATTTCACTGTGACAGCCCCTGCAGTGGAACTCGTACTCGCAATCGCACTTTCCGTATCGGCAGTAAGGATTCCGAGTTCCAGCTGCATTTATGGGAGCAGTGGCGCATACAGGGGCTCCCCCTACTTGAGTCCTTTGACAAATTTGGCGAACAATTTCGTTGGCACATAAAGCCTTGGCCTGCCAATATACGCCAGCCGCCTACATAATGCATGGGGGTACAGTGCGTGACAAGAGTATATAAAAAAATGTCACATTATAGAATGAGATTTTAGGATGATTTTAGAGAATCTCTATAGGTTTCTTCAGAAAAAAAATCTGCAACAGCATTAAATAAATTCTTTCAAATTAATTTATTAATATAATTCATAAATTTTGTGCATTTTTGTGGCCTACATTCCTCATGACTGAACTTAATAGTTCCTCTTGAAAGTATTTTATGACACGCACTGTATGTGTGGGACTTTTATGACATTTTATATATGCGCCTTGGCCACTCCTAGACTTTCTTCCCCTCCCCGTCTCAGTCATTCCTCGTCACAAAAGCAACAATGCCACTTTGCCAGGACTTTGAGGATTCGCTTTTCCTTCTTGGCTGCGGAAAATGTGATCTGCTCTTTAATATTATGCGATTTTGGGATATTTTGATTTAATAAGATTTCTTCAAAGCTCCCGGGCTCAAGCTCAGACGAAATTAATAATTCATCTAGCCTTTAATAGAGAAGTCTTTCAGGAATCTTTCCTTCAATTAATTATGGAGGGAATATGAATCTCTTGTTGATTTAATTAAGAGTAGGGATTTACTCTACACAAATTTATAATTTTCCTTTAACCATTTTCAAAGTTTATTGATTTTTTTCGGACGTCATTAACATTTGTGGAAGCTGGCTTTTTTATGGGAATCTGGCAGGTTTCTGGATTTTTTTACGGGGTTCTTAAAAGCATGCTGTTCTTAATAAACTGACGAAGTAATAAATGTTGATGTTCTGTCATTATAGTTATGGCTTTGATAACTGCCATTGGACGATGATTTTACACTTTTTAGGGACATAAAAGTCAGCCGTGAATGAGTGTATTTTAAAGATAATTGTAAACATTTAAGAATAAATTGTAAAATAAACGAAGACTGCTTTTAGAGAATTAAACCAAATTTAGGAGAATTTAAAAAACTGACAAATTATTTTAGATTATCTGTGAACCTATCTTGTCGCCTCTCCTTTTCAACTGTCTGCTGAATTTGTCTAGTGGGAAAATTATTATCTATCCTGTTGTGATTACCATAACTCACAAATGTTATTTTAGTCGTTCTCGAATTTATTGGGCCCACAGGAAGAGGGCCAAAATGTGAATACAAAATATGTTTACAACACAATTACGAGAACAAACAAGTTGACACCCACACAGGCAAAACAATTCAACAATTCTGCTCTGCCATTTCAACGCATTTCAGGAGGCAAATAAAAAATCCTTGAGGTTAAAACACACACACACATAGACGCACTTTGAGACGGACGGCAGATGGAAAGGCTTCCATCCTTCAGTTTCATCGGGCTCTCAAGTCGACTCAACTCGACTCGACTCGACTCAACTCATAAGCCATATAAATTTCCGGCTGTCGTCTTTTACCGCTTCGCATAAATTTGACACTTTTTGTTTTATTCTCTGGTTGTTTGTTGTTTCTCTCTGGGTTTTGTATTATTTTTTATTCCAGTATTATGGCTTAGGGGAACCGTTACTTGTGTTTATGCACTGAACGAGACCAGTTCCATAGAGTTCATTTTAAGGGAGATTTATGGCAAAGATATGGCGGAAATAATATTTACCTTGAGAAAATTTCGTTGCTTGTGTAGGGCAAATTTCCCTTTTTTGGTGATTTGTACAAATTATTTGTGGGGTCAGAGGGCACTGCTTTGATGTGCAATTTTGAAAATTAATTAGAGTCTCATAAATATTGTTTCAATTTTATTAGTCCTTTATCTTTATTTTATATTTTTTTGTAAGTCTGAATTGATTTTTTCCACCAAACACTTGAGTTAAAGAAGCCTCTAGACAAGTTCTTCAGTCCATTTCGCGTTCGACTTGCCAGTTCCTCAATTTTATTTCGAGGAACAAGGCCTTTTGGACACGTTCGCAGCGCTTTGTTGACAGGCAACGACTGAAGCCGCAGAAGAAATTCGCTGTCTAACATCAAATGCGATGATGATGATGATGGCCCATTGAGTGGCTGAAAGGCAGCAGCCGAACAGCTGTTCGCCCGAAGTTCGCCTCGTGCACCTCGGCCACCGAAAAGCTAACAGATTCCGAAAAAACATTCCAGTTGGCTGTTGGCTCTTAACATGACGCTGTGGGTGGTCTTACCTGTTTGCTGGGCTCTGTTAACGGACAGTGCCTGCAACATGTGTATATACATATATCCCTCCAATAATAGCACTAAAAGTCGGCGCCCCGCTGCCTTTATTTCTCGACCATGGTGTTTATATTATTTAATATTAGTTTTTATGTTAATGGCTTTTTAATGCCCGCAATTCCGACCGTTTCATGTTCATCCTTCTCTGCCCTTTATTTTTTAATGCGGGGCCCGCTTTAATGTCTGCTGCGCATTTGTTTATAAACAAACGATGAGCGTTGTATGGAGAGCAGGAGGAAAACAAATAAATACGGCGGCCAGGCCATAACAATTGAAACCAATTATCGGTAATAAGTCAGATGTCGATTTATGAAAGTGTCAATGCAATTCTTTCGCAGTATTTGGCCGCTGTGACGTCAACGCTCTGAAATGCTCTCCCATGCATTCTGTTTTCCAAACAAATAATTAGCCATAAGCCATTTGGCGGCCCCTTTGTTATAGCCAGTTTCCAGGGGAATAGAGGGGGGTTGCCTTGGCACCTCGAGGATTATTATGAGTTCTTCAGTCGCTCTGAAAAATACATTTAATATCGCAATGAAGCTAACTGATGTACGAGTAAGTGACATAATTAATCCTATAAGGTTTAGTTTTCTATCAAGGGTGATATCATTAGAACACATTAATAATATTTAAACCATTTCACACTTTCAGGTATTTCCTAAAAATTAAATTTAAAATATATATACTTAGATTCAATACGATATTGTACAATTTATAAAAATAATCCACAGACAGTCACCTTAAATTCTTGTATCGATTTAAATCATAAGGATTTCAATATTTAAAGCTCCTTTCTCCAATGTATTGGTAACCTGACCTCGGTACTTCGTCCGCATAAAATTCTGAAATGTAAATTTTTCTCTGACAAATATATTCTTTTTTAAGTCGGCAATTTAAGGTCGCTGCTGCAATCGATCCCAGAATCCTGCGGCGCGACTGTTATCTCTTTATCGCTGCAGGACAACTGCTTAAACAACAACAGCTACAAGGACACAAGGACAGGAAACAACAGAAATGAAAATAACAACAAGTGTGAGGCGCTTGTAGTTGTAACAGAAAGTACATGCTGAAAGTGTGCAGCAGTCAAAAAATTAACAATCGAGGTTGCGCAGTAAAATCAAAAATAATTTCAAAAGATATATAATTTTTATTTTTCATATTTTTTGTATGTTCATTATTATTATCAACACTGTTAAAATGCATCAGATTTATTCTTTTCATTTTATTGTAGACATAAGAAATTCATTAAAATCGAATTGATTGCATTTCTTTGTCTGCATTTCTCTTCTGCCGAATATTTCCCATTTATATTCTTTAAATTAAGTCACATTGGCTTGCATATTTCTCACTTAATTGCAATTTATACAACAAATCACGCTTTTCTTAATCCGTTTTAAATGTGCTGGCATTTACTTTTCTCTCCCATGGAAAATCAATCAAGTGCAATACTTTCAGTGGAGCTTTCTCCTTAATCCCGCTAATGTTATTAATTAACCACTGCGGTCATTTTGTATCTCCTTATTTATTAGTCCTCTTAAAACAGCTTACGCAGTTTATTAATGCCGTTAATTTTTAAAGCCACTTTGGCTTTAGCTCCTCCCATAAATTCCCGATTTATACACGTTTTAAATGTTTTAACTGCAGAACACGGCACCGCCTGCAAGACCGGAAACTGCATTAAAAAAGTCGAGGAAAGGTGGTATTCGAGGGTGAAAGTGGAGAAGGTAGGATGCCGAGGAATGCCGTTGACTGGCACGGATTGAATTGCAGCCCTCGTCGTTTTTTTTTTCTTATGGGCTTACTGTGCTCGAAGTAGTTAATACCCTGGCAGTTAATAAATATTTGGTGGCTGTATAAAAATATTAAGTCCATTTATTATTTACCTAAATTGCAGTTGAGAGCATTCCAAAGTAAATAAAAGTATACGATTTTTTCATATCAGCTTTGTGAAGTGAGTTTACAAACATTCATAGAGGCTTTATAACTTTCTCAATTCAGAACATAAAAAGATATATATTATGTTCATGATTTTTACCAACTTAATAAATTTTTAAGGTATTTTCCCACGTAAATCCACGGTAGAGCCGGTTAGTGTGTTTTTCTCTGTTTACCTTCCTGTTTATTTACATTATTTACAGCATAATAAACGGTGAACTGTAAATGCTGTGTACCCTGTTTGTCTACGGTAGGCGAGCAAGGATCTCCGCAGGACATGCAATCTGCCACGCCCTTCCCCCTCAGTTAACGCCTCCTTGCAGCTGGCGAATGCTCGGGCATCTCTTAATAAAAAGCAAATTAGCTGAAGCACATTAAATTGATGTGGCAGAGGGAGTTGGGGCCGGCAGAAGGACCCTCTCTGCATTCCCTTATATCCAGGGAGGAAATTAATATAGGGAAAACCTCTCTCTGCTTTCCTCCCGCCGTCTCCACCAGTTGGCGTCAATTTAATGTCGGGCCATAAAATTTGAAAGGCTAAAAATTTCAGCAGATCTGGCAAGGATTGCTCATATGAGCATGAAAATGCCGTCATAAATGTTGGCTTGCCTACGCTGAAGTCCCCTCATCCTTGGTGCCTTTTAACAGGACGCTCATCTTTTTTTACAGCCATTAGAGCTGGACAGTAAAAACTTTTAATGCTGGTCAGCTGCTGAGCCGGAGGAGTGAAACGACAATTATGGGGCCTAATGGTATCTAAGAGAAATGGTTAACAACATTTATGGACTATATTAGAGAGAAGGCGTTGTGGAAAATTGAAAACCAGGCTGTGGGGGTTTCTCTAAACGATATATTTGAAAAAGAAAATGTATTCAATTATTATTCAAAGCAAGGCATATTTTAGTTTATTATTTTATGATTTTTTCCTTCATATTATGTACCAGTTGCAAGATAAACTTAATTTGATATTACAATACTCGTTAAAGGAAGCCCAGTCCTTTAAAGAAAATTAATTAAAAGCCTTGCAAATTATTCGCACTTCCCGTGTTGCCTTGAACGCGAGTGCAACTTCCTTCCTGTAATCTATGTGTCAAATAAAAACGTTCCCTCAGCACCTCGTCTTTCCGCGATTAACGATTTCCTTATGGGCCCTGCACATTATTTCTCTTTGGTTTGTTTTTCTCTTGTAAATTTGCACGGTTCATTAATTCATTTAAAATTACATGCACGCCCGGATGGGATGCAAATTACAAGCGGCATATGCCACTGCAACAATTTCCCGCTCCACAACCCCTTTGCTGACATGCGGCCCCTTTCTTTCAGCTCCTGTTAAGTTTTCGCAAAATCAGCCCTTTAAATGTTTTCATAATGATTTCCGTCACTTAATTGGGGGCAGTTTTTGGAGACAAAAGGCGGCGAATTGTGTGATAATTTCTGGCCCAGAGGGCAGGGCTTGGAATGCATTAACTATGCAAATTTGCAACCTTATTAAATGAATTTTTATTTATTATTATTACACAGGCATTGCAAACAAAAAGCCTGCAGCAAGAACAACATGTTAATTAACATTTAATTGCAGTGCGTAATCAGCAGTAAATGGGTTAAGTAAATGTTTAATGTCGCATAATTGTTTAATAAATCGAATGGGCACTGAGTGGTGCTCAGGTTCTGAGTAATTAAATAAAAATGATTAAAAATTACTTGGTAATGTTAATTTGATCAAATCTGGTTTGGGAAAAAAATAAACTACGAATATACAGTCTGACTTTATATATTTTACTGATTTATGTGTAAGCTTTAAACTGCTTTAGAAAATATTTCCGTGAAGTTTACCTCTTTTATGTTTTACTTTAAACCAAACTAAGCGACTCTTACATGGAATATTGTCTTTCTATTGAGTCAATCAAGCCATATAGACCAGACCTCATTTGATATTCAGGCTTTTGTAGTATTTTACTCGAGGTTACTTTCGGGTTGCCTCATTTTACGATCGCAAAATCTGTGAAAGAAATCACGTAATAGATTTGCATATTTATGGCACTTGAGCGAGCTAACCCAAAACAGCCACCATGTGTGGGTGAAAGACCAGCGATTCTAGTGACTTGATAAACTGAAGAACTCTGGGATAAGTGAATTCATTGGGAAATTATGGCTATCGCAGGAGAATTTAGAGATTTCCAAAGAAATCGATGCAGGGCATTTAATTCAATATTTTCAGTTGAAAAAAAAATTATTATAAGATATATAAATTAATGTACATGTACGAAAGTAAAAAGGAAAATATTTTCCCTTCTTAAAAGAGTATATTTTTAATTGCTATTTATTTACAAATATAAATATATCTTAAACATTCTTTAACACCTATTTCGAGATCTCTGACCCTCAGTTTTCCAAACACTTTAAGTGCTGCATTTCGAGGCATAAGGTTTCCGCTGCACAAACATAATCACTGGAAAAGTAAACGCGCAAAACTCTCCCGCCCACGCGGTTCCCAGATCCAGCTTAGCCCAATGCATTGACCCACATTTAAAAGTTGGCTTACACACTCGCCCGCACACTTCGTGGGAGGCGAAGGGGTCGTCGAAAAGCGCGTCGATGTACAATTAACCCAATTGCGAAGTGTTGTCAACATGCCGCAAGTCAACTCAACTCGAGCATTCGCTGCGTATACGTAATGTGAATTGTGCTGCCAACACAGTGGCCGGGTCTGTCTGTGTGTTTGCTCGGCTGGTGTGTGCACTTGTGTGTGTGTGCGGCATGTAATTGAGTGTGTGTGTGCTACATTTCCTGGTATTGTTCAGTAATTTCCGTTAGCACGGGTTTTGTTTGCCTTTCTTTTTTGCTTTATTCTGTAGGACTAACAGGAGAAGAAGCTGGCTATGTACTCGTACATTGCCCAGAAGCTATCGCATCAAAAAACACTGATAGAAATTCGTTTCAATTTATTCTTACATTGTTGAACATGAATATAAAACAATGTAAAGATTTTATTTGGCTAAAATATATTTTAGTTTGTTTCTTTTGAGTAGAAAAAGCTTCTAAAGAAAACCTTTGCTTGGCATCACCCATAATATGGCTCAATGTTTCTTCCTCCAGAAGATGCTGCATTTGCAGAGCTACAGAAATTGGTAAGGGGTTGGGAGTGCATCAGAACCAGCTCCAATTTTGAAAATGCCAGACTCTGGGTGCTGTTGACATTTGCTCGCGGTTGTCGGCTGCTGCCTGCTGGAATGCCAAAGATTGACACAGCACCTGGCACGTTACCCGGGTCAACATGGCGTATGCGCAATTTCATATTTCCCTTTCACTTCGCAGGAGCTGCACGTGCCAGGGTCAACCAGTTTGTGGCTCTCAACACCTTCGAAATCGACTTGAGTGTCAGATTTGCCACTCGATTGTAGATAAACACAATTAGCAAAGTTACTGAGAAATATCTCATATTGTTCCTAATAAGAGGAAAGATTGTTGATAACTAGAAAAATTATTCTTATGACTCCTCTTGGAAAGAGCCACATCTTGTCATTGAGTTCCAACTTGTTGATGGTAGATAAAGAGAGAAATAAGTTTATAAGTTGGGGTTATTAAATTAAAAGTTTAAATGATGGCAAACATTACATTATTGTAGTGAAAAAAATACTAGTATATTAAGTTGAAGTTACTCGCTAAATGCTATGTATTTTTCCGGAATACAACCAGATATTATTGCTGTTAAGGAGCTAGAAAAGAATGTGAAATTAAATTAATGGTATGAAGACAGGTACCTATCGTTTTAGAATTGTTAGCTTTACTCAGCAATACCTCTTCTTGACATTAATTCGAATAATTCCCCCGGTAAGCACCCTTTGAACATTCCCATCAATAAACACCCTCCGCGACAGGCCACATCCATTATTCAGTCTATGATTACTTGAATGGATTGCTCCTTTGCCACATAATCATCGTTGTGGCTCCCCTGCCGCCGCATTCTTCCGGCATATTTCATCCGTGTCAATATTTCCCACCCTCCTCTTGGCCACAACCTCCTCCTTTGTGCGGAACTCCATTGAGCATTGACACATGGCCCATGGATGCCATAAGTCCAGGACCGAGTGCACTTTCTCCTAATGGCTGCAACTGCATTTCCCCAGATGATAAATGCTCCGGGCGATATCTTCTAGATGTTATTTATGTGGTCGAAAATGTGGGGCAAAGGCAGCGGCTCCCCAATAGAACTCTCAAGTGACGGCGGAAGCGGAAACACCACTCTGCATATATCTGGAATGCAATGACCTGTTTCCACCCCCGCATCCCACCCAAAAAAAAAATAAGCTTGTTCAAATTTGATTCGCGCAACTTTTACATCCATCGCTCTGTCGACCGCCTAATTTCAATCGCTCAGCGCTCGACCATCATTTAATTTATATGCTTCGCCGACTCCTTTTAACGTGGCAACGTGGCGTGAACTAAAAAAAAAGGGAATAAAAAACGCAAAAATACGGGAAATTCCCGCTGACTCCGTGGGGAGAAAAGCCGCGCAACCACGGGTTTCCCCCAGACCCGTATTGCCATCATCCTCTCACATGGCGGGAATTTGTTTACCCGGCCTCGTTCGTGTTCCCAACTTTTTGGTTACGCTAGATACCCTGTTTAAGGGCCATTGAGGGATATTTTGGGTATATGAAATCTGTAATCTAATTATTTAAGCTGTAAGCTACTAAAAACCTCCACAAAATCAAAAAAAAACCTTTAAATATTCCCAAGAAATCGAAATATAAAAAACATAACAACTATGTATTAGCACATAATGCTACGATTATTTATTTTTCAAATAATTATAAACTAGAGGGCATACTTCCGGCAGTATATTAAGCCCGTACTCATTCCCCTTTAGGGTTTTCTATTTTCTTTTTTTGGCGGGTCCTCGAATTCGTATTTGTTAAATTGAAAAGCGTTGCGCTGGCGACCGCTGAAAAGGCAAACCAGCATTCCAACTGCTCTCCCACAGCCCCTGCCTTAGTGAGTATTTTCCAACCATCTCCCCCATCGGCTAAAAAACTCTCAAAGTAATTGATGTAAACGCTGCTGGAGGGGTCGCTCCGAAAAATTTCCCGCATTGGTTTTTGCATAGTTCTCACTCACTCCCAATTCACGTAGCCACGGATCCCACCCGGTCTCTGTTGATATATCGTCGAAAAGGCAAACTACTCGCATGCCACAAAAAAAGTGAAGAGTGTAGACACTCTACTGGTCTGGGTAGGCGGTCTTCTGATGCGCAATGGTCTGTCAAAGGCTTTAATTTCAATCTTCGCCCAGCTTGAATCGATGGCGCACTCAGTCTTTGACCATTTCTTCGTTCAACTTTGGGTTCTGTGCCATGAGGATGCTCCTTGAGGTGAGTGTCTTTCAGTCAGTGTGCTTGAAGAATCGTTTCTATGATTACAAATCGGTTGACTGGGGTGAAAATGAAAGACAATGGCAATGGACATTGCCAGCAAATAAGTAACACGTGTCGCATTGCTGAGTTGGAAGAGGTTCATGCGGTTATTTTATAACAAAAACTTATTAATTAATTAAGTAATTAATATTCAAGCTACATTTCTTCAAAAATCTGAAATTCTTCACAACTTTATTATAATAATTTTATTTACATTTCGTAATCTCGCCCAACGTATAAACGCAACCACACACTAGACCTCTCGCTCACACCCATTGTCTGGCTTCTTAACTGTAGCATGTGCGTATCTGTGTCTGTGCCTTCAAGTGTGTGGGTGTGGCATGGTGTGACCGTTCAGCGCGTGCCACAATTTTAAGTTCAAGTGTAAATAAAGCCATAGCAAAAGGCGAACGTGAGCAAACAACAAAATTGCAATTACCACTCAAAGGACTTCGACGCTGTCTCCTTTCCTCAGCCTCCAGCTATCTCTGTCTTCTTTTAGCTCTGCTTATTTCCTTCTCTTTCTGTCTCTTCTATCTCGCTCTCTAGCTCTAGCTTGGACCTGGGCCCCAAATCGCATCGAATTTTTATGGTCGCACTTAAGTGCAAATAATGCGAAGGTAAAACAAAAGAAATGACAGACAGACAGAGACGTAGAGGGCAACAGGGACCGACTTGGAGAGAGAGAGGGAAATAAAAGTGAAGTGCAGCTCTTAGAAAGAGAGGGAGCAAAAAGTGGCCGAGGGATTGGTATCATTTGATTGCATTTATTGGCCACTTGGCCAACAGGAACTTTATAGACGCAATTCGGATCGTTTTTCACCACTTTCCGCCCCTCTAGCTCTCCCTGCATCTGCATAGGCATTGCTCTTATTAAATTCCAATTGCGATGCGTCGGTACCTGCTGATTTCGCGGGAACAATGGGGATTACGATTGAAAATTTGATCAAATTGGTGGAGATGAAGTTAATATATTTTAAAGCTAAATCATCGATTCTATACATTAATGGTATATTAATGGTTAATGGTTAAGCCTAACTCTTTCGTTAAATAAATTTTAAGCTTATAAGCTAAAATTGCAAAATGTACAGAATATATATAAATTCTTTCGCCGTTTTTCCCCATTTTACCATAGTTCTAGCCACACAAAATGCTGAAGTGCATCCTTTCCACTCAATTTGCATATGTATAAATGGCATAGCTGTTTTTTAAACTCCATTAAACTAATAAAAATGTAAACAATAAACGGTTAAGAAAACTGACATCAACAAGCCGAGACATAAATACTCTTGTAGTTGTAACAACTAAATAAAAGCCAAAGTCTTTAGCAAAAGCTAAAGATCAACCGGATATTTAGGACCTCATCAGGATAGTCTCATGTTTATAATTTATAAACTTCTCAATATAAATAAACTTTACCTGTTGCTACTGAAAACATTCCCTACTCTGTGTTACAAAATCATATCTAAAATGCAAAACATCTTCTGCAAGAGCATACACACAAACAAGACCAAAACTTGTTGATTGATTGGCTACCAAAATTTCGGACATTGCCTGGTTCGAGGGCAAACACTCTAAATTGCTTTACAAATAAAAACAAAAATGCACGTACATCGATTGTTCATGTTTGTATACTGCTCCATATCAAAAATCTATCGAAAATAAATTAAGCTTTATGGTTTTTGGCGTATTTTTACTTTGTTTGCTTAACGTGTGGCAGGTGGAATTCCGATTCTATTTACTCAGCACACCCGGCACGCACAACTAATTTCGTATCATTTAAATGGGGCTTTAAATAAACACCAAAGAGATCGGAAATAAATCATACGATTCGTTTGAAGTTTTCAATGATTTATTAGTTAATCCATAGAATGAAATAAATTTATTTGAGATGCGATTTAAATTTGTTATGCATTTATGAAAGGCAAGAATGAATTTAAAATATGAAAATTATTCTAGAAATCGATTTTTCATTGTATTTTTAAACAACAACAATTTTTCATTGTATTTTTAAACAACGGTTTGCTTAAAGTTTTTATTTCAAATATCTCCCGATTTATTTCCAGCTCAACTGAGAAGATTTATGCCAACTATCATTTAGAAAACAGTTCATATCAATCACTCTCGGACTACTTAGCCTGGCCTAAGGGCTTTCGATTATATTTGGAATCCCCCCTGCCATAAAAGTGCTTAGCATAATTAATTCGTTGCTGGGGTCCGACCCCCCACTGGAGTAAAAGTAATTTGTGTCTTTAACTAAATGCTTTCCACTTCGCCCCTTTTATTTTTGGGGGAGAGAGTCCTGGCAACACATGTACGCGTTATGAATTACACTGAGCCGACCCGAAATAGATCCCCGCCAAAATATTCAAGCAAGCGACAGGCCTCATCCATCATCATCATCGGGATGGCTGGGCGTGAAAGTGTTGCCTACTTTTGGGTCACTGACTGACAGTTCTCCGGTGCTTAGGGCGCACTCTCTTTACCTGGAGTCTCTCTCTTCACACCTGAGCCACCTGTCACCCAGGTTATTCCCTTGATCTTTGACCAGGCGTGTGTGATGTACGAGTTTGTTTTCCGCGTTGTGTTACCTTTACTTAACGCGCAGTATCTGCACAGAAAAAAATAAATATTAATTTGGGATATTTTCAATAATTTAGGAATTTAAGAGATCAAAGGTTGGCAACTAACAAAACAATGAGAACTTCAAGTTTACAATTACTTAAATATTTTATAGTGGATATAATATTATTAAAAACATTTAAGGTAATTAAATAATTTTTTAAAGCAAAATTAACTCTTCAAAAAGAAAAGAACACTTGTAATAAATTTAAAAAAATATAGTATAAACTGTTTAATTTTCGAGAATATTATTAACACAACTTATAGCCTGATCTCCTGTATATTTTATATTCTGTCTAATAACCATCCTAGAATTTTAATTTAAATAAATTTATTTTAATAATATGTACACATATGTGTACTTCAATATTTTCGGTGTTCTACTACTTTCATCAGCATTTTAATTTAACTAATTTGCGGCCTAAAATAGAAGTTTTTGCGAGCACAGCATTAACGGATATAAATGAATACTTTTTGTTCTTCGTCAGAAGAAGGCACAAATTAATCGCTGTCCATTAACTTTGATTTATGATTCGCGCTCTCAACCCAGAGATTAGGGAGAGAGCTGAGGAGAAAAAATACTGGGCGTGGTATTTACTTACTGTTCGCCATATTTTCTACATATTATTTATAGTTTAGTTGCCACTCCGCCAGCCCGCTGTCTCCGAAACTGATTGGTTCGGTTGGCTAACAAATGTTTCTCGGGGTTAATAGACGGTCAGAGTGCTTTGTCTCTAGCAGTATGGGTGTGGTTCTGATGGATACAAAATTCAACTAGTTTAAGAATATTTAAATATTCAGTCTTTAACTTTAATGCCGGAAAAAATATGAATTTATTCAGGTTTTACTTGAAAAAATACACTTTCCATCACTGAACCTATTTATATATGTATTCCGTTAATTATAATCGAGAATGTTGACATTCTTAATTCCATTGGACATTTTTTTGGGGTTTCCTTTTATTAACTAAATATTCCCACATTTTTTGTCCTAGCACAAGCTGTCACAGCTTGTTGGAATTAAAAGAATTTATGCGAATTTATACATTCCTCCCTGAATCCGGCTCCACTCTCGCTTCGGGCAAGTCAACGGGCCAGTCAACGTTAATTTGATTTAGACACATTGCTGAGCGAACCTTTTCTCCTGCCGCTGTGGCATCGCTTTGCTCATTAAATTTAATTTCATTTGCGAGTGCGGGGCCAAAGGAGGGAAAGCCAGGGTATTTAGTAAACAAAAGTCAGCGCCACACAGGCATCATAAATTGGTTGCTGATATTTCACACATGCGCTGGCCAGCGTGGATGGGGCCTCTGGAGGTGGATATATATAATATATACCTACATGTTAGCCAGACCGACCGACCAAGCGGTGCTAATAAAATGCTTAATTTACCAGATTCCGATCCCAGGGCTGTGCAACCTTTTTACCAAATGTTCCCATGTGCTCCTCACGTTTGCCTTTCATTCCTCGCCGCTTTCCCTGCACGTTTTAGTGTTTGTGGATTTTTATGATATTTTATTGCTGTCGAGTCTCGCTTGAATCCCTATTTTCTGGTGTCTGTAATCAATAAATTGAGATGCGATGATTTCTGTGTTGTTCAACGATTGTTCAAGAGATTGACTTGCATGCAATTTACACCACGTGCAGCTTACTTAAATTTTCTAGTAAGTTTACTTATAGCTAGCCCTTGCAATTTAAGAAATCACAGACAGCACTGTTAACAAAATCAAAATAAGCTTTCCCTTCGTTTAATTCCATATCAAATCTTGTCGATGCTCCCAAACTCACATGAAGCTGTTTTTCTTTTCCCTTTGCCCAGCTTTTCCTGCATTAAAATGCCATTCGAATTACGCAAATGTGGCCGATGGAAAAGCAGGAGAACGTCTTCACATATCACTTTGCATTAAATTTGCCACAGATGCATGAACCCTGAATGGAAGCAGGGCAGCCAGAAAAATCCGACCTCAGCACAATAATCAAAGTTACAGTTCAGCGAGACGCACACACACTACACACTATACCCTACAGAAACATGTATATTTTTGGCCATTGGCTTTTGCATAAATTTCGAGACGAAGGCGCAGGAGCAGCAGCATAAAATCAAATAAAATAAAGTAAAATAAAAATATATTTATTTTTATATGCAATGAACTTGCCACATGGAAAACTACACACATGCCGCAGTTAAGCCGCCATTACGGACACTGGAAGATGGAGTGGGGATTTCGCTTGTCTATTTCCGGTCTCTGCGCCATTTTTGTCGCCCCGCCCGCCATTTTGGCTGTTGCTATCATTGTTGCTCTTTGCGGTTATCTAAACGTTTTGTTTTCCTTGCTTTTTGCATTTCAATTTCGGCTGTTTTTTGTTGCCCCTTTTTTTTAGCCTCCCTTTTTGCAGCTGCGTTGCTGACTATTCCATCCCGGTCCCCCGTCCCTATTCCGACCGCCCCACCCATTTATTTTCCATTTTTGCCGTTATGCCCTTTTTTATGGTGATTTTGTTGATTTTGCTTTTCCGCCAACCGGAAATTACCTTGAAGCAAGACGGTGTCCCGATGCCCTTACAGATGGCGAAAGAATGTTTTAAATTTCTATGCAGGTAAATGAGAAATAGAGAAAACTATTGTTTGGGCTTAAAGCATAAAAGGGTTATTTTTATTTTAATTAAATGTAAGGAGGGACCCGAAAATGTAAAAACCTTAAATATTTAAATAAGGAGTCCTTCGCTAGCAAACTGACCCAATTCTTGGCCCTTGAGATTTCAATGGAATATTGAGACCCTAATATTGTATTGATATGTTTGTATATTTTAAAGCAAAAATATTGAAGAGTATAAGAAATAAATATATAGAAACATGCTTTAAAAGTTAGCTTTTTAATATCTTCAACCAATTTTCAATCCCACATATTAGGGTACAAAAAATCTAGCAACTATCAGTGCCTTTAATCCATGCCATTCTGCCCGTGGTGTGACTTTCGGCCTCAGGAAAAGGGCATCCAGGACTGGGAGACACCATAAAAACATTCAAATGATACGCTCCATTTGGCCGTTTACTGTGACTGTATGCTCTGGGGGGACCAACTTTAATTTGAATTGGTGGCCAAGTGTCCGGGATTGACTTGTATAATAATCAAATAATTTGCCAAGTGCTGGGACTGGGACAACGACCTCTCGCAGGGTTCCGATTCGGATTCAAGTTCGATTTGCTCTCATTGATTAAAATCAATCGAAATCAACTTACTCGCAAATCAATTTGGGCAAAGCCTCCTTTTAGAGGAGCCAACAAATTACATTATCAGCCGAGAGGATGCTAAGCAAATAAAGATAAGGGAACGGGGATTTTGAGGGTGTTCTAAACATTTTATACAGATTCATGAGGGGCCAGAAGAAAAATTAAAACGATAAAAGGGAGCCTGCATAAGGCATGAGAGGTAAAAGGGAGTGGAAAGTGGTGGCTCCTTTTCAGGCCTTTATCCTGTCTTCCTGGCCAGGCAGGCAGGCATACCTAATGAGCACGGAATTTTCAGGATGCTGAGATGCCTAAAAGGTGGCTGGGGGTTGCGTACGGCTAAGGCTAAAAGGTTCGCCAATATATATATTGTCTTAGCAACAGGCATAACATTAACTGTTGTTTATTTATAGAGTCCTGTCATATATTCCTGGAGTTGCTGCCAAAAACCTTTTTTGTTGCCTGTCAGCCAGGGAAGTCATTTTGAGAGTGTTTGTTTAGGCGGGAAAATGAATAGGCTTAAATTAAATAAAGGCGGAAAGGTTACTTGAAATATCTAAAAAGTATAGAACTGAAATCCTATCTTCCATATATACTTATCATTTGAATTTATGCTAATGTGGCTTCAATATAAACAAAAATTTTGATTAAATGACTTTCTCTTAAATCTCTCCATGAAATACTATATTGCTTTGCAAATATTTCATTTAGAATTTTGTTTGCTGAATTTATCAAACCCAATTGAAAAGCCAACCACAGAGCAAAATTATGTGCAAATGAGTCAAACAAAGATGACTTATTGGGCTTTGAATGAAAGGCCAATTAAGCCACTCATTGCTGAGGTGAGACTGCAGAAGGGCAAATATTTAATAAACCTCATTCCGGCAGCTTCCATGGCAGCAATTTTCCGTCAGTTTCTTGGCCCAAAGGGCTGACATTAATCCATGAAAATATTGAAATGAAATCAGATTTGTGCTCGCTGGCGTGGGGAGAGGTGCAGGACCAGACAGTGGCCTTCGGGGGCTCTGGCTGAAAATAGAGTCAAATCCTGTCGCATGTGTGCTCTATGCTCCCAGTCCATACATATTATTCGGCATTGTCTGGGACACTATATTGTGTTGTTGCTGTCGCAGGACAATATGTCCTGCCATTCAGCCTGTGACATGCATAACGGGATTTGATGCTACTGGTGCTGCTGCTGCTGCTGCTTTTTGCGCCTGACATCAAATATGTAAGCAAATCAGTCAAAGGACGCTGGCAAAAAGTGCACCAGCATCGACCAACTTGATGGAGCTTAGCAACAACAACCGAACAGGGCTCTGAGAATAAAGTAAAACAAAAAGCTATATGGGTCAACACACAGCTCTCGAGCTGGCTCAAGGCATGTTCTACTCGAAAGGCAAACAGAAAAAGATTTAAATTTAATGGAAAATGTTCTGCATAAACAGATTTGAAGTGGAGTGCCTGGAGCGGAAAAAAAGAATGTGTGTGCTTCGTTTGTTCCACACGACATTCAGCTGAGAGTCAACACAATAGTACGGGTATTTATAAGAAAGTTGTATTTGTCAACTTTGTGTATTGTTTATTATTGGCAAGTGTTATGAAGATGCCATATTTTCATGGCATGTTTGCTTGGCAAACATCAATAGCCGAGAATGTTAAACAAAGGGATTTGGCAATCAACAATAGTTGGATTGTTTAATGTGGCTATTATTCTATTTAATTAGTTATAATTGCAGCATTTCACAACAAAAATTGTGGCATAATATTGTATGATTTGATGAAAAATTAAATAAAATTGTAAAAGGTTAAGGAATAACTTAAAAAATAACAAAACATTTACTACTACCTTAAAGACCTTTTTTAAATATTTTCTGTGCCGCTTCTGATTATTTTAAATTACTATAAACTATTTTAAGCACCTTCCAATCATTTATCTATTAAATTAAATACAATAAACCACTTGAGACAAAAACCCAAGACACATTAGTCCTCAGACTATTTACTTAAGGCATCTTTGAAAGATAGATTTCCCTTCCTAAGTCCCCAGCCCACCTCAAGGTCGTTGGCTGCCTTCCTTTGGGTATCAAGTGGGCTTGGGGGGATATTTCTCCGCCTGTCCCATGCCTCATTGATCCCGGGACATAAACTTGTCGGTTTTCCTTTCTTTCCGTTGAGACAAACATATTGGCAGACGCGAGCAGACATCATAGACAGGCACTTAGCGATGGGCTTAGGGCGTTAAGGGTTGCAGCTCAGGCAGGCAGGCAGACATACAAACTATGGCCATGAATCAGGCCCACACATGAAGGATGAGCCTGTCTCAACACTGAGCCCCAAATAAAACTCAAACTTCCAAGTAATTGCGAGACGGAGCTGAAGTTCATAAAAATGCCATAACTCGACTGGTTCACCCTTTTTTTTCGGGTGAGGCTGATATAAATTCTCCAATTTGCCATGGCATTTGTTTTTACAGCTCCAGACGAGACGAGGGATGCGTGGGTTTATGCAAATTGCTGCGCTTGATGGTGTGCGATTTTTATTATTAAATGTCCTGCATCGCCCTCAAACAGGGTGCAGTGGCGGGGTCAGTGCACAAAATGGCTAAATGTCATACACAATGGTAATTAACCCAATTTGGCTGGCGGCCTGCGATGATGGCTTGATGGCGTTTTGGGCCCAGTCAACCAAAACATTTGCAAGGGAAATTAATGAACGGGGTAATAAGCGACTAGTTAAGCCCCCAGCCCCTCCACCACCCCCTTGTTATGTCAAGCAAATTGCCATCATGTGTTCGGGGCCGGATGAGGATGAGGACAAGGCGGAGTCCCGGCTCAATGGCAGTTTGAATGGAGGAGCCAGCACAGCCACTTGGCCCCGATTGTTGACTGACTCGAAGCGGGGTCGATGGCAGTGTTGTAGTTTCTGAATATGTTAACCATGCAATTGGCAGATTACGAGATCCCAAGAGCACTTTGCATGGAGTAATTGCATCCGGAAGGAGTCTTAGCTGGTCTACTTTGGGCATGAAAAGTTACAAAGTGACTGAATGACGGGTATGGTTAATTCATGACATGGTATTATTTATAAGTTATCCATGCTAAGGCTTAAATTACAAAAATAATACATTTGAAGCTTAGAAGTCAATGGTAAATTGGCATTACTTTTAACCCACAAAAAACAATAATAGGGATAATAAACCAAAACAAACTCAAGTTCAGGCATCGACCGCATCATTGTCACTCAATTTGCTGGTCTGACATTTGAACTGTTTGAACCGTGTTGGCCCAGACATTCAGACCGAAATGAAAAACTGCAGCCATCGATTTGCCAAAATAAAAGAAACGAGTAACTGAGATTACCGAGCAGACCAACAAGTGTGAACCTCCGGGCCAGGCATAATTTGTAAATGTCTTGACATGAAATCAAGACACAAAAAGCTGCTTCGGGCTGGCAAGAAGCCCGAGAAAGAAGCAGCTGACTCTGGATTCATACATGACTCGACAGCAAGTTCTGCTATCTGCCCCCTACATCCCTCAATGTTCTCCTTCTTGGCCAAGTCGTGAGCCTTGTCATTGAGGCATGAGACCCATAAAAGACACAATTGGGCCAAACGCTTGAAAACTGTTGACAATTTGAATTTGGGAAATCACAGCCAGATGGCCTTAAAAGTGAAAAGAACACTGGGAATGAAACAAACCATATTGCTTTAAGTAATGCAAAGTTAAAGGAAGAATAATTTCCTTTTTAAAAAGAACATTTTTCTGATGTTGTCTTAATTCAAGTTTTTTAGAAAATATATGTTAAGTACATATTATTTCGAAAGGTACAAATTATGATTATTATGAAATTTTAATACAAGTTAATATTATCCTTGAAAACTTTATTTTCTATCAGTGTAATCAAGGAAAAACTGAACGACGACTTGCCCTAAAAAACAGAATCAAAGTTTCCACGTGCAACAAGACAAAGGATGTTGGGCAAGTTTTTCAGCAATCTGCATGTAAAATATTTAACACAAAATGTTTTTGTATATTCTCCCATTTTCATTATATTCCGGCACAAAATGTGCCCTGGCCCTGGCCCAAGGGCGCTTCCAAGGGTTGTGCTGTGCGGAAAAATGGGGCAGGATTCGTGAGTTTTGGGGAAAAGGAGAGAAAACCCTGGAGGAAAGCTAGAGGAGCGTGGGATGAAAAATAATGAGCGTCATGCGGCGTCTTCTGATAAATATAGCACAGCACGAAAAATTTATATGTGGGCAACAGTTGTTGATGCCATAAGCGATAAATTTTTGCCAACTCATGGCAAATTGTGAATATCCTCGGGGCTACGTGATATGTGGATATGTGTGTGTATGCATATGAAAGAATTTATTAAGGAAGGGTGCAATTATGGGGTGTAAATGGTGGAGTTGTTTCGTTAAGGTTTGATGACCCAATTGACCGTGATTTCACTAGGAATATTAATCAACTTAAGATGGAAATATATATAGCAATTAAATTTATTTATTTATTTTTTTTTATATATACTAAGCAAATAATTAAATCTAAAATAAGAACATATTAGGGGATTTTCTACTTTTGTTAAATTCAAAGAAACTACAATTTTAGAGAATACAAAGTAGACAATGCCAAAGCAGACTGCTTAACAATGGCTAAAGTGATTAAACAAAAGGCGCAGCTACTGATAACTAAGAAGTCTGTGTTTACAAACCCGCGGGTAAAGCAAAAACAGCAAATAATAGAACAAATCTATAAGCTCTTTATTGCTTTAACAATACATTCCTAGCACAAAACTTTCCACAAACGATCGGTTATTTGAAGTAATTGTGTTTGCTCTAAAAGCGCGACAACTGTCTTTACAAACGAAAGAAGAGTTCGAGCAAACACAGACAGTCGGTGCTTTCTGGATTCCATCTATAAAAAGGCAAAACCTGAACCAGAAGATTTATAGTGACCGAGTAGCACAGCTCCAAGATGTGTTCCAAACTCACCCTGCTCCTTGGCCTAGTGGCGATCATCGCGGCTGCCTACGGTGCTTCTGCTCCAACGTCTCCAACTTCACCAACGTCTCCAACGTCTCCAACTTCACCTACTTCACCTACTTCACCCACATCGCCGACTTCACCAACGTCGCCCACTTCACCAACCTCACCCGCGCCCGCTTCGCCCACCGATGCCGCCGCCGCCACGACAACGACCGTTGCTCCCACCACAACGACAACGACAACGACGACGACCCCAAGCTCCCGGCGTCGCAGGAGGCGCAGACATTGGATCCGCAGGCGCAGGAATAATGGCAATGGAATCCGCAGGAGGCGCCGGCGATTCAACGGTAACCGCAGAGTCCGCGAGGTCAACTTCGGCGGACGCAGATTTCGCGAGGGAGGATTCCGTGAGCGCAGAATCGAGCGCATCTTCTAAGATACTTTCGAGAGTCCTGGAAACCAATGGTCATGAAATAAAAAGCGCAAAATGAAACTCTTAAGTTAATATTTATTTGGTTGGGCGTTTGAGGCTAAACATATTATACTCCTGCATAGCTATGGGATATTTATATAAATTTTAATATATAGTTAATTAAAGAGTTAGTGGTGGAGGTGGACGTCTCACAAGCAATAATCTGTATTGCTTATATATATATCTCAGATAAAGCTTCATTTCCAATGTATAATCTAATTCAAAAGGAAAACCTCTCCCAGTATTTACATTTACATAGCTTTGTACGATATATTTAAGGCCTATTTACCAACTTACTATTATTTTTAACATTTTTAATTGGCTTGTAGGTCTTTCATTGTTCTTATTATTGACGTAACTCTGACCAGCACAATCATTCGATAAATTCATAAATACTGCGTAATAATTAAGGCGGATATTTAACCTTCATTTGTTCGACTTCCTAGAATTCCCTTACATATACCAATTTCTACCGAATGGAAATCAATTGTCTTGAGTCCTTTTGTTGAAATTTCTCCTTGGCTCTTCGATACCTAGTGCACTGAGATTGTTTTAAAATATATAAACTCCTAACAAAATATTTATTAGTCACCAATCAATTACAATCATAAGTCTGTCTAACATAAATTAAATATGCTTTAAATAAATTATATTTAATAAATTTTTAGGATATTTTTGTGCTGACTGTAAACTTCAAAATTAATTCCGAATACTGCTGAAATTGCTACCTTTGAGTTACACGACGCAGTTTAATCAGCCAGCAAGGTGCGCTTATTATAAATTAATTTCGAAGTCAGTCAAGTCTGCAGGGCCACAAAACACGATTAGTTTCGCCCTGGTTAGGCTCGGCTTTATGGCCTGTATTGTGGCACAATGCGCAAGTTGGCAGACGGAGGTCCTTTCAGTTCCTGTGCAAAGTCCCCAGCCAGCGCCCTTCGCCAGCGGCAGCATAATGCTCTTTTGTTCAGCCAGAAAGTCAGGCGGCAGAGTGCAGCTGTTGCCCCATTAGCTATGCAACGGCGAAAATTGGCCAAGGACATTACAAGTTTTTGCTGCAAAGTGCAAATTAAATTTTCACTCGAAAACAGCGATAGAAACGAGTCGTTATGGCAATCTCTTAAATTGCATTGACAGCCTGATATTGATGCATGATTCCTCTTCAGTGCTTCGCTTCGTTTTTTTATCCCCATGCAATTCAGTTGAAGTTGCATATTTATACGGCTATACGAGGACATTTTAAATTATGTATTCCATTTCAGCGTTCAACAAGCCCGTCACTGGCCAGAAAAAAAATATACAAAAATAATGGGAGATGGCAACTTGACTTGACCAGGCGTAATCAAATAAATGACGGCCCCACAATAATAAAAAATAAAAAGGGAAACTCAAACAATTGGGCCTGTCATAAAAAATTGGAGGAGAATTTCCCCGACCTTTTTGGCGGAACAATTAAACCCGTTTCCACGAGACGAGGGCAAACTGAATTTCTGTTTCATTTGACAGCGCATTTCATTTTATTAATTTAATCTGGCTCTGACTCTGACTCAATTGCCGATAGTGACAATTGCATCTCGGCTACAATTTGTTGTGCTAAAATATTTACCTTACCGCCGCCGCCGCCATTATTTCGCCCTTGGCATCATGTCTCGATGAAATTAATTACACACTTGTATCCGTCGGGGTGACTCGGTGACAGACTGACAGACGTCGTTCCAAGGATTGCAAAATTCTATTGTCGACTGTGTTTCTACTTGTGGCAGTTCCTGTTTATGTAAGGGAATTCTGGCAAATAACGTCACTCGGCTACACCTCCGTAATGTGAGTACACTAGGCAACATAAGCTAATAATTAACACGATACGATTTATTCCAGATTAAGAATATATAATCATGGGAATCTTTATTTTCTCATAATCAATTAATAATATGTTAATGTATTTATGGAGTTTTCAGGCTGAAGTCTTTATTACCCATTTAGGTTAAATGCACAATAACTGTTCACTATTATAATATTACAAAATAACATAAATGAATCACCCTGGAAATTAGTGCGAATTTTGTTACTTAGTTTAATCGGAATGACACTGGTACAGGACACCTGACAAAGACGCAGGAACAGAGCCTTGCTTCCTACTCATAGACGTTGCCTGTCGGCGTCATCTCGAGTTTTATATAAACTTTTTGGTTATGGCAATCTGGCTTGGACGGAGCGAATGCAAACCAGGATAAATGGAGGAGAGCTGGACAGAGAACTCGAGCAGAGCTCTATGCGTAATTATAGAATTATAGAACAGACGGGGCCGGACACGTGTCCCAGTTCCACTGCCACTGCCACTGCCACTGCCGAGGTCCCAGTTGTGGCCATAATGAGCGAGAGAATTATGCGGAGAGGTGTGGACGAGCTGCATAAGTGTTCCTCGGCTATCCTCGGCGTCTAATTATAACGAATCTCCTCAAAGGCCACTGAAATGGCTGTTGGCTCCTTTGTGGGCTAAGATTATTACCACATTTAGTGAGTTAATACTCTTAAAATAAAGCCTTTGTCTTACCATAAGTTTATTTGAGGAAGGAAGCTAGTGATAATAATTAGATAATAACAAGGATAATATAAAGGAAAAGCAATTACTGGGGGATTTAAGAGTGATAATTTAAGAGAAGTAAACAAAATAGTTATCCCTTTTTAAATGTTCTCCTCACTTAGCTAGCAGCTCCCACAGGATAACCCTCCTAATAAAGGAAAACATTCAACAAATTATATTTTAATTAATATCTCAACAGTTTTCATACAAATTATTCAGGTCGCACAACTAACTAATTAAAAATTAAAATCCAATTCCCCTCGCAGATCAACAGCTGCTGATACAATCTGTCAGTTTTGTTTACTCTATCCAGAATCCCATTAGCTCATACTCCTAAAGGACCCAACGGACTCATAGCCCAATTCAAACCCTTTTCAAAGCCAAGACAGACTGTCAAACATTTCACATTTTGCAGACTAACAGAGATATTTTTAAAACAAAAGCAGAGGGTAATTTTTTAATGGTTTATTAGTGTATTATTCTAGAAACAATATTACTAATTCATTAAATTAATTAAGTAGTGTCAAATAGATTTAATATAAGTAATTTGTATGCTATTTTAATCCTTTTTAATATTTGTCATTGCTAATCCCTATGTTATTAGGTTGACAGTTACCCTCTAACATCACAGGACTTCCCTGTCAATCCCTGTTAACTTACAACTAACATTGTCCTGTTGCTCTCTCTTACTCCGAATTTTCGGAACCGTCGCTCTCAGCTCTTTAGCTCTCCCGTAATACCTTCCAGTCTCGCTCTCACTGGAAAAGCCGCCAAAAAGTCAGCTGTTTTTCCGGCTTATTCACGTTTACTTCAGTTTTGCAGAATATATCTTTTAAGGAGGCAAAGCAAATATGTAGCGCCACGTTTATCGCGTCCAGTGTCGCCTTAACCAATTTAATTGAGTTTAATTTATGGCCAGGACTGGAACCTCTCCGAAACCATGTGGCGATAAGTCGCAATAGGGGGATTTCCCCTATTTTTGGGGGGAACGAGAAGAGCAGACCCGCAAAATGGTGCGTGTCCAAATCGCATTTTGAAGGCGAGGCCCGGCCGGCTGGCTGAGTAAATAAAACGCGAAATAAAATAAAACAAAATGGAAATGGAAATAGAAATCGACATAAATAAATTGCTGGGAAAACGGTTTTATCGCCGCCACAGCCTTTGACACTTTTGCTTAATGGCGCTCCCAGCTCTAAAGCACACTCGCCAAATGATTTAGGTTCAGGCCTGGCCCACATGGCGTATGCGCAATTAAAATATTTCTTGCTCGCATTTTCTCCTCTCTTATCAGTCTCCCCATTTGGACAATGTGACATAAATTTAACTTTGGCAGACAATCAGAGAAGAAGAAAAAGTGCAGAGAATAACAAGAACAACTAATTTGACAATTGGTTTGTCTGAGAATTTCAATATGTTTCCTTTGAGCCAGAAAACGGTGGAGAAGGAGGCCCATTATCATAATTTGTCCTTGGCATGCATAAATTCTGACTTGTCGGCAATGTGTGCAAAAAGTTGCCAAACAAGAACGTTTCTTCGTATTAAGTTTTTCGCCACGCTTGTTTACCACAAGAAGTTGATTTATGAAGAGCGAGAGCTTTTTTTCAGAGGTTCTTTGCTCACGGTTCTCTGGCTGAAAGTTTTAATTGAAAGTAGATTAAATAGGTATCCCAAAGAAATAAGAGATCATGGGAAAATGTAACTTATAATAACTAGAAGAATTTTTCATTGTTGGCAAACCTATTTTACTTTTACCTAAAACATTTAATGGATGTTTCAGAACTTGTTTTAGTATTCACTTTGAATAAAGAGTGAAAGGTTAAGGTTACCAAGGCCAACACAAACTCACTAACAAGATAACAGAGCTCCCTTTTTGGCTTAATATTCCCCTTGTATCCATGAGCCCTTATTCGACGCATTTCCCTGTTGGCCCCGTCTAATTGTTCCCACAGAGGCCGGCAAAGTTGTGTTATTAATTTTTATTGTTTCGCTTCCGCGCTTTTGTGTTTGGCTCTTCTGCATTCCGATCTTCCGAGAAACGGGTTCACTCCATGTCCGACAATCCATTCTGAATGCAAATGAAAATGCCTGCGGCTTACTATCCCCCCGCGGCCACCCCACTTTCATATATATCCCAGTTATAAGTGTGTGTATGTAGTGCGAGTGTATAATGCCCCGCAGTCCAGAGAACACAGTTTTTCCATTTGTGTGTGTGTCGCGTTTTAATTGCACAGCAAAAGCGGAAGAGAACGGGCAGGAAAAGCGGAAAGCGAAGGCAAATGTGGCCGAGTTCGCTGTGACCAGCTATTTGGCCCAGATTTGGTCGCTTTGTGCCAAAATGCTGCCAAAAGCCGGCGATTTGTGAGCAGACTGCGTGCATTTCTTTGGTCCAACGAGAATTGCAGTGTTCTAATAATGCGACATGTTGTGTGAGAGAATATAGAGAGCAATTTGCCTCTGGTTTGGAAAAACAATTATAATAATCGAAAAATAAATTAAATTATAATCTTACTAAATATAAGTAAATGAAAACGTTATAAGAAACCTTAAAGATTTCCTTATGCAAAAGCGCTTTACAACTTTCATTCAAAACACGAAAGTATACCCATCGTGCGTACTAATTCAATTAAAATATCCTTAGGTGTTTAACCCAAAGGATTCAGGACCTAAACAAACTGCCAGACTGATAGGGTATGAATTATTAAGTAAATCATTTTAAATTGGGTTTCAAGCCCTCAAAGATGTACATTAAGTTATACCAGCTTGGAAAAATATTAAAAGTGTTTGTTTGGGGTTAGAAATATAATTTTTGTAGACATATGAAACCATCCATTTATGTTCTAGTTTTTCTTTAGAAAATCTCTGCTTATGTCAGCTTAATGAAATCGAATTATAAAGAACAAAGCTAATCAATATCAATTAGCAATGGGAAGCAAAATTTCGCACGCTTTCAAAGATTAAAGGCGGCACAAGGGGAAATTCGAATTGTGCCATAACTCAATTATATTTGATAAATGCAGCCCAAACTTAAAGCAGAGATCTGGCACCCTTTTAAGTAGAATAAAAATCAAACCAAAAACCTTGTGAAGCAGGGACAGAAAATAGGAGAAGAGTACAAAATCAGAAACCGAAAGCACGCACAGCGGCAAAAACAAAATCTTGGCAAATATTAAACGACAGCCTTGAAGGCGTTGAAAGTTGTCTTCAAAACCACGAAAAAAAAATGTCAGCGCGGCGAGTGCCGAGAAACATCAACTTAAATTTCATGAGCGATAGATGCTGGAGAAGAAGGGACTTTTAGGGGCACGCTGGCGATGGATATAAATGAAAAAGATAAACCCACTTTATGAATGAATTTTTTATGCGACGCCTTGTCCTTTTGTAAGCTCGGACCTTTCGCTGGGACCTTTTATACCCTGGCAGAGGTTTCGTTTTGAGGATTTGGGAAGGATGTTCGGCAAAGCCTAGCTCTATGCAGATATTCGTCTCTTTTTAATCACAATCAATTCAATATAATAATCAATTATCTATACAATTACAGGATCTCTTAATTATATGTTGAGATAAAAATACAATTAAAGAGAGGTCCATAATATATTGACTTATTCTTATCATGAATAAATTCTTTCTTTTTATTGTTCTATTTTGATCAAATATTTCAAAGCTAAATAAGTTTTTAAAACCCTCCATTAGGGCATTCCAACTTCTCCATCGCCTGTAAAAAATCCTTCTTCAATATCCCCTTTAGAATTAGGTGGAAGATGGGGCGTGGCTGGCGCTAATTCCAGGCAGACACCCAAAGGAGTAGTTAGCGTTAGATAAACGGCGTTTAGACGGAGACGGAGACGCCCCGGCAGACACTTGGCGCTGGCCATTGTATCGGCCGGCATTGTGGCATTGTAATGGCGACGGGCCCCGGGACTCACCGCGAGACGATGAGCGCCAACGACCGCAGACTGGCGATTGGCCTTGGCCGGCAAATGGCCATAAATCAGCGCCTCTCCGGCTGCAAACTGTAAACCTAATCTGCATCGGCTCATACCCCCGCCATCTCCGTCACTCAAAGCGATCTCGTCCTCCAAGGACGAGGGTGGAACGTGTCGGGAATATGAAAGCTGGTGTGCGCACAAAAGCTCATAAGTCCTTACTTCCACGCAGCTCTCAGCATATCCTTTCGATGTGTCCCTGCAATTAGGAGTTGCGTGTTGTCATTTCAATTTGCTTAAATCAACATTTAGCTGAGTTTTTCTGGTCAACTGCTTATCGCCGCCCCAAGACCCCAAGACCCCGAACCAAGTGTGTAAATGAAAATTGGCCAATAAAATAAGCTAACTGCATTTGCGTGACACTCATGCTGAGTGGCAGTCAGTCAGTTAAGTCAGGGTCCCCGGGAGCACGTAAGTTGCCAAGGAGCTGAGTGTGGGGATTATGATTTGAGCGGAAATTAATTGAGAAAGAATAATGTGACACTTCCGTGGGATTTTTATGTAAACAGAAAGGACCTTAAGGAGCTGCCAAAGCTTAAAAACATTCAGTTCTGAAGAAGGGTTCTTAAGAACTTAACTCATATTTATTATTTCAGTCATTTATTGTAATGAATACAAATGAGTTGTAATTATTCTCCTTTTGATAAATGCCAACTCACTCAATTAAAATCCCTTTTCCCCACGAGAGAAATCTTTTCAATTTGGCCGTGCGCCGACAGGCCAAAAAGCCGCCACAAAAACCGATTGTCAACTAGTCGCCCATTTCAGTTTGTCCCTCCGCAAGCCAGGGCATTATATTCGTAAAACTTAATCAAGTTTGACACAAAGGAGGCCTTACACAAACTTTTCCCGCTCGCTGGCAAATCCAATGGATGAGTTGAGCCCCGCGCCCATTTCACTGTTTATTTTGCATATCATTTGAGATGAATTTCCAATTTATTGAAGGGAAATTTCCACCGCCCGTTGGCAGCACCGCAAACAGCAGTTTGAAATTCCAATTTCGTCATGGATTTCGCACATATGAATTTTCAAAATTGCCTGTATCACATTGATTGAATTCCATCACGGCGAACTCGAGGAGGAGCAAGAGGAGTCCACCTGATTGATGGCTTAGCCCGGGAGCGACCTTCACGAACCGGTTTCCCACGTGTTGTTCCCGGCAGGTGTTTACCTTGGCCCCCTGATTGATGGCCGGTGGTCAGATTTGCACTTCAAGATCAATAAACTGTCGAGAAATGGGCACTTCGTTAGCGGGTCTGTGATTCCTTTTGCTTTCCTCTCCTCTATGTTCCTTAACTTTCCGTCTGTCACGTCGCTGAACCTTGACGGATTTTCAAATTCTCGGGTTCAGCGAACTGGCAAAAGGACCTCGAGGTCCAGACAAGTCTCAGCTAATTAGCCAAGAGAAGGGACCTTATTTTCGGCTGGCATCCTTGTCATGTGTAACAGGTGTGAAATGTCTCTGGTTGATGTTTTATGTGCTCAGTGTGGAGTGGAGTGTGAGTGTCAGAAAAGTTCGCAATTTTGATGAATGAATTGGCAATTAGATGCAGGGAAAGGAGGGTTTACACTGGGATGCGATTTGTGCCATTTCTATGCGAATTCAGTGATCTGGAAATCTCTGATACCGAACGTTGAATGAAATGGAAACGAATTGGTAACAAAATTCAATAGGATTTTTATTTAAAATTGAAGGAAAAATTCGCAACAATGCTTTGAATATAAATAATTTTTTGTACTTATCGGAATTAAGAAAAGATAGATAGAAAAATTATGCTCTGCTATTCAAAACAAATTAAAGAAAAGTTTAGCTTAAAAATTACTCTTCAACAATGTCTTCTGCTAAGGAAACAAATCAATCCTTCAAGTAAGCGCTCTTAAAACTTTCCCAATATCTCTTGTGATTTCCTGGAGACTTTCCAACCATGGATAATTTAATGTTCCATTTTCACTGTCCAATTGGCAGGCTCAATTGGAAGTAAGAAAGTGGGCCCATTCTCGCCTGATCAGATCCATGCCGTGCCCATTTGCCCTGTAATAATTTTCAATTACCCTTGAGTGAAATTGCGCTGGCATTCAGGTTAATTGTAGCATCTCAGCCTATGGGGCTCACGGAAAAACAGAAAGAATTCCCGAAATTTATTTGAGTGGAAACGAAATCGAGCCGTATTCAAACAGGAGATAAGCCCCCCCTCACTTATCCCTGGCAAGGAGGCGCGTGTTGAAAAACCCAACCGGAGAGGACGAAGACAAATTTTTGCTTTTATTGCAAATATTAAAATGTTTACACTTGAATGGGTGCTGGCAAACAGAGCAGGCAACAATAACAGCAACATTAACTCGATTATGATGGCGGAGAGGGGTTGCGAGAAGCCTGGTACTCGGACTTGGGTCCTTTTTGGCCCAAAAACTCAAGTGCTGGACCCAGGACTCGAGCTCGTCGCACGTGCAACGGATGTGCCCACTTATGTAGAGAAGGCATTTCTCTTCGAGCTCCTTTTTCCAGCTGTTTTCCTCTCTGCCATCACTCACCACTTTACTATATATATTTTTTGGCCTTGGTCCTGGGCCCAACGGAAGCAGAGAATTTGCTCGAATATTCAGAGGCAAAATGGTAAACTGAGGCTTAGGCCAGGGAATATATTCTGTAGGCCAGAAACACGCACGAACGTGTGCGAAATGATTTAAAATGCTTATCTAATTAGGGTATCGGTAACAGCTTGTGTTTTGTTTCACTTTCAGCCTCGGGTGAGAGTTATGCCTGGATCAAAGTTTACCGAATAATTAAAGAGTCGTTTGTATGGAAATGCTAGTCAGTATTATATTAGTAGCACTACTTGGGGAACTACAAATTAAAGTATCATGTTCTTTTCCAGGCACTACAATTATCAGTAATTATTTTTTTAAAACCTAATGAATATAGTCATTTAATTTAAGTGTTCATTAAGTCTACATGGCATACTGAAATTTACATCTTAACTGGCTTGGGAATTTAATTATGACTAGCAATTAAAGCTAGTTTCGATCCCATTAAATTAAGTGAGCCAAGACCCCAAAAATCAGAACCAATACCAGGAATCATCGGTTCATTTGCTTTCCTTGGAGGGAGCAGAACAAATTGAAAGGTCCGTGCTAATAGCACTTAAATCGAGCCACAGCCTCTCCTCGGCTAATACAAAGCCCCCTATTGTTTGCTAATTAATCAAAACAAATGCATTTTCGTGCCATGTGTGTGTTCACTTTGCGGTGCACAAAGGAGACGGGATACACGACAAACATAAATATCAACAAAATAAGTACTTATGTGTATTAATTATTACTTGTATATAATAAAATATGAGGGTCCCTTAAAATTCTTAAAATGTACATAATATCAAACAATATTAACCAAATTAATTGTTGTTTAACATTTTAAATATCTATCTAATATAAAGTATATTATTTTCAAATAAAATAATGTATTATTAAATTTTAGTCAACTAAATAAATCAATGTATATTCTTTTTCATATTTAAAAATAAATATTATAATAATAAGACACTTAAAAACCACAAATATTGTAAAATTCTTCATTCCTTTCAAAATACATTATTATTTATTCTTCGATTTGTATTTTTTAATTTTTTAAATCTCCAAATTAACTCAAAATAATTTTCAGTGCAATCTAAGTTCAACTAAAATGGTTACCACACAGTAGACATAAAGGAAATCGGTCCGAGGACACCGAGCGGTAGCGGCAAAGGAGGCGACCTCGTCTGATCCGCAGCCACTTGAGTTGTTTGCTCGGCGGTTTCCCTCAGTTTTCGGGGACTCTCCCGACGGCGCCACTCGCTTCCCGCCTTTATTTTCCATCTCTATCTCTATCGACGGTACGGTTCAATGAGTCGGCGGCGGTCAGGCCATTCCAGAGGCATTCATTAGAAGCTCGCTTCAGAAATTCGGTTCTCATTTCTTGGCGGGGGCGTGGTCGCATTCAAATTCTGGCATGCGAAAGGCCACGGATTCGGAGACGGGGTTATGAGCTTATGTGGGGAGCAGGGAACTCTGAGCGCGTGGCAGTGAATTGAATTGAAAATTAAATGACATCTGATCAGGGGGATGAGGAGGTGGATCCCGGCACATGGTAATCCATTAAGGACACCACTAAGGCGCTGCCTTTGAAGTCAAAGGAGAAGAGCTCATGTAGTGACAAGGATATGTAATTAGAAATCGAAATGAATTGGCAAGAAGAGGGACAAAAATATTAATCAACTTGTGGAAATAGGAGGTTCTTGTTCAGGAATTTAGGTCAATGCGTGGTAAAGGAATTTGTTTATCAGGATGATTAAATTCAATTTAGATAGTCTATTTATAAAATATTTTACAGTGATTATATTTATAAAATTGTATATATGATATTAATAAAATATTTGTAATACCTAAACATTTTAACTTCGACGTAGAATTCTTGAAATAAATTATTTTAAAGCCACAAATCTAGTTCTTAGCTGATTAAATTATACATTTAATTATTAAACTTTGTTATTATTATTTAAGTGAATTATAAAAGTAAAACAACTTTTCTTTAAGCCCACTATTTAAAGGAAATACCAAAAATTTCCCAATACTTTCCTTAAACTCTTCCAGAGAATCCAAAAGCGAATAAAAAAGCTTAAGGAAGTGAAAACCTCGACATCAAATCAGTGGCATGTCAATCAACAAACTCTGGCCATCTGCCCGGAGGAACATCATTCAAGTCCATTGATTCCCATCGCCTGAAGTGCGCCAAACCGTCTTCATCTTTTGCTCTTTGGGCCCCCACCATCATCCCGATTCGATTCGCTTTAATTGCTTTGCCGGGCTTTTCATCATTTTCCCCCTGTAATTGCCTAATGTCCATCAATGTAAGCCCCTTCACAGGCAGAGCCAAAAAAAAAAAAAGAAAAAAAACGAAACACTCAGGGCCAAATAATTACAAACGAAAGTAGACCGAATTGAGTGTCACTCAAACAGGAATTACATTTGATTGGAATCTTGAAGAAAGAATCGGAATAAAGCTACCTATCGATAGTCGTGAAAAAATGTTAATGAAATACACAAATAAGTGGTCCATCTTGCTAATAAAAATAGGAAAAATAAAGTAAAAAGTTTTCTTATAAAAAAAAAAAAAACAAATTAAAACCTTTAAGAGCTAGCACATATTTTAAATGGATATATTTTACGATGATTACCCCAGACGTAATTAATTTATTAAATTATAATTTTTGCTAATTGATTTTTAAAAGTATAATGGCGGACTATGTTAATACTAAGAACCTAAGTACCTAAAAAATGTATTAATGATCTAGATTCGAGCCCAAGATATCACCCAAAATTATAATGGCTTTAAGGCTTTACGTTATTGTAATCTACAACTTCTTTGAGCTAAATCAGTATTTTTGCAAGATTAATAAACCAAAATACGGACTCGGGGAATTTAATTTAATCTTAAGTTGGGCATGAAGAAATTTCCATCGCTTTTTTTTAAATAAACCAACGTGACTCCTTTGAAAAAGTTCCACCTGCGGAGTCAGTCACTTGAGTTATCCTTCCTGCAGGATCCCTGCCCCTGTGCCGCCTGTGGTTGCTGCCATGACAGCTTCCTCTCATATCCTTTCTTTCCTTTTCCCTACCCCCGCCCCTTTCTAAGCCATGTCCTTTGGAAAAGACGTGCGAGCGTTCACATAACAAAAGAAAAGCGGCTTATGTAGAACGCTCTAGCCTTGGTAGCGAGATATTGCTTTTTTTCGTGTGTGCCCCAATGCGAAAAAATTTCACAATACACTCGCCCAGCAGCCTTGCGACGGGAAGAGGAGAGGAGCTTTGCGAAAGAGGTTCAAAGGTGTTTATCAAAGCAATTCCGCTCCTTTGACTTTGCAATTGCATGCCCAGGTCCATTGTCTGCTGCGCATCGCAATAAAGTCGCATATTTCCATTGATTTACATAGGGCGGGGTCCGCCTGCAAAGTCCCAAACTTTCTGTGTGATGCAAATTACTGGAAAAAAATAAATAAATGTGGCCATACAATTTTCCCTGTACATTGCACAATTCCCGTAATTGGCTTTATGTAATTCTTCGGCTGTTCGCTGGCAGCATTTTTGCGGTTGCAGCAAACACGGCAAAAAACCTATTTATTAAATCGATTTGAAATTGCCGCTGATGCAACTGCGGCTCTTGCCGAACTGAAAACCAATTAAATGCATTCAAATGTGAAATAGAAACAGAAAGAAAAAAATGCAGTCAACAATTGACAGTAATTTAGGGACCATTCAGTTGACACATTTTTTCTAGCGGATGTCGTACTCTGGTTAACCACAAAATGGGTTTGTTTTTTTTTTACAAAATTCCCCAAAGTCCCTTTCCCATTGAGTGTACGGTCAGGGACACAGGCATTGTTTGGCCATAACAATAATATTTATGGATGACAAAGATAAACTTCAGGGCTGCTTATGCAAGTCAATAATATTTACTGTCGAGGCGAGGCGATGCTTGGTTGATTGCGTTAGAAAAGGCCCGAACAATATTTAACAATGAATGAATTCCAGG
Organism: Drosophila lacteicornis; assembly: GCA_008044355.1. NCBI lineage: Eukaryota > Metazoa > Arthropoda > Insecta > Diptera > Drosophilidae > Drosophila > Drosophila lacteicornis. The sequence goes on from VNKF01008978.1 coordinate 69,077, forward strand.
GAATGGGTTTTAATTATAACCAGAAGTTCGTTATTGGTAATTACCAATATTCCGATTAAAGTGTCAGTCACTCAGACAAATGTCAATCGAAGAAATGTTATTATGTTCCACAAACTCGAATAAGGCAAAGGAAATTTGTATTAATAAGAAATATTAATATTAAATTCTTATTAAATTAAAAATATTGTATTATGGTAAGTTACAAAACAAAAGAAAATAAAAGAAAGAACAATCCATGGCAGGTAAAATATAGTGAAATCCAATTCATTCTTTCCGGCCATACTCCCCATTAATAAATCATTAACAAAACCTGAAAATAGTTTCATTTTAGTAATTGACCAAAATAAATAATTTCCCAGATTTTCTACAAAGATTCAAATGACAAAGGTCCCAAAGGCACTGGAAATAAAAATATATTTTTATACCATTCTTAGAATAAACATTTTTCAATAATTAAAATCAACAGAGACAATGGCACGTGTTTGCTTTTAACTTCATTTCGCCCACGCCCCCAAGGCCTTGCCACCACCAACCAGCCACGCCCCAACCATTACGCCCCTCAGGTGCACAAGGGAAGTGCTGCCTAAATGGTGAGGAGGAGAAGGAGGAGGAGGGACTCAGGAAATGGGAGGAGCTCAGCCTGAGGCGAGGGAAACCGCACGCGGAAAAACAATCAAGTCGTTGGTGACCTGACCCCACGCACACAAACACAAAGCGCACACACACCGTCGCCCAAAGCCGCCCACACGCAGCCACTCAGCGCACGTTGAGGCGAACTGTTTATCTGTAAATATAAACTGCACATGCACGTGTGCGGATACCAGAGGCAGATACAGATACATCAGCAAGTGAGAAACCAAATACAGATACAGATACAAATATGAGAGGCATTGCGGCGGAGACACAAATAATGATTTAAACTGCGAGGAATGGTTTGTATTTATTTATATTCAGCTCTCCAATTTATTTTATACTAAAATAAAATGTAATATTAAATGCAGCTTAGGAACCTTCGTAAATATTTTAATTATGTTTTAAAGCAGGTTAAACAATCAAGCAGTATTTCCCTCAGTGTGTAGATGCAGATGCAATATGCAAAGTACAAATACAATGGCACTTATCCTCGAGGCTTACGCGGGCGGGCAATGAGCGCTTCCTTTTCGTTTAATTGCGCTTGCAACATGACGGCAACCCTGCCACCCGACCACTCCGGCGGATGTGCACTCGCACACGGCCACGTATCGATACGTATGTCTATATGTTCAGTTTTCAGTTTAATTTCGTTTTCATTTCCGCGCACAAGCTGCGTGGCAAAAAGAAAGAGGCAAAGATTGAGGAATCTGCAAACAGCTTGCCTTGCCGGCAACACATGTTCAGGCGCCAGAGGAGAATGGCGCACTGCAACGGCAGCCAATCAATTGCACAGCTCAAATATGCAACAAGATAATGGAATCTTAAGGAACCGGAGAGCTGAACTACAGATACTCTTAAAAAGAAGGTTTAAGAAATAAATTCTTCTTCTGGGAGATATAAATATATCAGCAATCGTATAATACATTCTTAAAATAACTATTATTTGTAGGCTACTAATGCTTTAAAAAAATTTATTATTTTCAATAAAGGAAAACCAAATTATTCTATGGAATTTATTATAGCATTTCCCGAATCATTCACTTTACTTCGTTCTCCCTTATTTTCTCGTATATATATTTTAGCATCTGTTTCATTTATATCCTTAGCCGCCATCGAATGGAAATCTCCACGCATCCGCCATTTATTATTCAACGGAAATGAGACCAAGCTGCAGGCGTGTGAGTGTGTGTGATGCCTCTCTCTTTGCCTTTCTCCCACTCGCTCTCCCATCCGCTTTTTCTGCCATTTTCCTTCGCGGTTTCCTCTATTTTTTATATTGTTGCCTGAGGACGCGTTTCGCTTATGCTGAAAATTAAAAGAAACTTAACTCTTCCGCTGTGTACTTGCCGACGTTTCACGGAAGTTGCAGCAAAATTGCCAACATCCGACAACAACAAAGAAAAGCCAATAAAAACAGCGCCAACAATGTGGGCCAAGCCACAGCACGTGTGCGTATCAGAGATGCCGAAACCATATTTCAATAATAGGATTAACAACAGACTTCTTAAATTATTAAAGACGTATTGTTTTCCTTTTGCCACAGCCTAGATTGAGAGAGAAACTTAAGTCGCACTTTTGGCGGTTATATTTGTCCAAGAAAAAATTATTAAAATAAATTCGGACATAAAAAACTAAATTTTTTAGTATTTCATAAGATATACAAAGCTCTTATCACCTCTTCTAAATGTCAGATTAAAAATTCAAGACTTTGACCACTGCTAAGATTTTGTTTTTTATATCCCTTCACAAAAAGTCCAAGACGTCATCTCTAAGCAGAACGCAGACGCAACGAGGATGAGCGAGTTGTGAGTCCTTGCATTTGTCAGTCTAGGCAGGCAATATGGCTGCTCATTTCCTGTGCGCACAGCGGAAGTGATTTGAGCTGCCAGCAGGACCCAAGGCAAAGGGATGAGAATGAGGGGTTGGAAATGGAGTGTAAGGGGTTGGGAAAAGGCAGTTACCTTTTTGCCCCCTGATGGTGACGCCTGCTCTGCAATTGAGATGATGGAATGCACAGCACTCGCGTTTCATGAATATTTAGAGAAACTTTTTCACAATCTTTCAGATCAGGCTTTCCCATGGTCAAGGTCAACCTGGTTTTTCACTCGTTTTCCAAGGCTGTGACCGTGAATGTAAATTTTACACTTAACAAGGCACTTTAGCTTTGTGTTTTCTGTTTTGGTGAAAGTCTATTTGAACTGGAATGAACATTTTATTGGGTATTTTAGTAATAGGACTAATTAATGTGTCAAAAATCCCAAACTGTTATCAGATATGTCCAAGCTGCATTCATGCGGTTTTAATGCAGCTGGGACATATCTGATTTAAATGTCAGACAGACAGAAATAAATGTGAAAGCTTCCAGCAGAGATGGATATTTATCTCAGATTATATTTCGTTGACATTTCGCTTGAGAATTATGTCGGAAATGGCATTTTCCAGGAGTAAAAGATTCCATTTCCATTGCTGCCTTGCAAATGCAAATGTTGGAAAATATATTTCATTTGCATAATATTCCAGCTTGCTGCCCAGATTTCCGAGGAGTCTGCCAAGTTTGTCAGCTGCAGACAGCAAAGTTGCTCGAAAATAAAGCAACTTTTCCCTGACAAATTAGCGCGGCAGAAGTTGAACTCCAAACTTGAAAAAGTCGTGAGATAAACTCGTGTCCCACATGTGTAATGCTGTTGTCCGGAGAGAGTCGGTCTCTGGATTAGGTTAACTTATCCGCAGGCTGCCAGTTATCGACAGATTGCCACCTCCATATTGCACACGACTTCACTTGATCCTTGTTTGCAGTTTTCACTTGGCTCCCCAAGCTCCTCCTTCTCCTCCATCCATCGCTATTATTATTTCCTCTCAAACGATTCTTGCACACTTTTATTGCAAATTGAATTTGCTGTGTCACGTCGTTGGCTACTTTGTCAATATTTCTTTTTTGCGTTTTAAACTGCCGCCGCACAAAAAGTGCCCAAGTATGTGATGGCTCGGGAAAGGGAGGTCGTAACAGGGTGATTTTCTAAGATATTTAGCTAAGAAATTTTAGAGCAACCTTTTTAGATTCCAATTTACAAAATAAAGCTCATAATTTTGGGCTTAAATTCTCCCATGTAAGAGCTACTTTGTTAGGCAATTCAAACATGTTTGTCACATCATTAACACACCATAAAACACACTATGCAGCCAGCGGTTGAAGCACCCTATTTTGGGAAAACTTGTTTCAAGGAGGAAGTTTACACAGCTATGAGTATTTTCGTGGCCATAAAATGCAGCTGCAACTTTTTGCAGTTTCTTCCTCTGGCTGGACTGCAACAAAGGACTTTCGGTGGCATTGTTATACGGCTGCCACCTCCTGCCATTGGCCAGTTTAGGACATTGCCCTCTCGCCGGTTTTAGAGCTCCATTCTTTCCGATGACCCACTGGGTCACTCGCAAATATACCACCTGCCCCCGCCGAACCCAAGTCAGCACATTGTCCATGGCGTTCTATGTGCTAGCGTGTGTGTGTGTGCCAGTTAGGATGTGTGTGTGTTCCGGTGCCGGGACATCATTTGTCAATGTCGTCCGCGGCCAGGGCGTTCGGAGCTCACGCAACCTCATATGCGCCATCTCCATACCACATCTCCATACACTAAGAGAACTATTTAGGTCTTGTTAAAAAAATATACAAAATTGATTAGGAAAATATTTTTTAAATACCAAATACTACAGATAATTCGAAATTATCCTTATATATTTATTATAAATTATCAGGAAAATGTATTTACATCTTTATTTCTCGTGTAACTTTCCTTTTGCATGTTTGGACCGCGTAATTCTAGGGAGTTCTTGGATTTCCCAGGCATTGCTGCAAATTTATACACATCTGCTACCTGTCGGTCCGTTGAGGGAAAGCGGAAAAGTGGGTCTGGGGGGCGCTGAAAACCCAGTATGCTGAGCATCGTTTTTATTATGCGGCACAGTTGGAGCTAAAAACATCCACCTGTACCCTGCGATCGAGGAACCGCCCGGGGGCATAACTAACCGCTATCAACCCGGGCCATGCCTCTAATTAAATGCCTTTGAACTTTGCTCTGCTCATTGAGAACCGCGTCTTCATTCATTGCAGCCATTTAATTGACGCTGCTCTTTGGCATTTAATTGCCTGGCCATAAATGGCTTCAAGTGTACCTCAATTCCGGGAAATGCAGGTCCTTCTTCTGGAAATAAATGAGAGAAATTTCTCAAACTTAGGAAAATATTCTAAGTTTCCTTAAGTTATTATTCATAATTTATTGTTTGTATATTTTAAAATTTATTTCCTTCAAGAGCAGATGTCCCTCTTAGTTCTGAGATTATGTCGAGTGCCAGAATCACAATAAATCTCTCAAAAATCATGTTGAAAATGTATATCTGCTTTCAAAATAAACTAAATAATTTAAGCAGCTCCAGGCAGTTGACAGTTCTGCACTCTATAAATTGCCCCATAAAAAGGAATAAATAAAGCGTCACTCAACCGTCCTGTCTGCTTTGCAAAACCGCAGCCGAAATGTCAAAAAAAAACAAATTCAGGCAAAACAGCCAAGCAAAGCGAAATATTTTTAATGGCCATAATTTGGTGGAAACGACTGAAACAGCCGCAGAAGCACAAAAGTCGGGACCAAAATGAACAGAGCACTGGCCATAAACCGCTCAATTATTGCGACTCAGATGGGGCCGCAGGAAAGTCATTATCTAAAATATTTGACATGCGGCCAGACCCCCGCCCATCAAGGGCAATTAAACATTTTTTCTGGCCTTTGTTTCTGGTTTAACCAAAAGGTATGGAAAAATCCAGACATCAAGTTCAGGGTTCAAAGATCTGTCAGTGATTTCCACACGCAACCCGAAAGTATGCTAGGAAAAATCAACAGGGGAAAAGCTTTTATCAATGATATATGAGGCATGAAAATAGCATTCCCACACAGTCTGCAGTAATCAGCTGCAGGAGCCAAAGCCACCTCCAAAGCACTGCAGCTGCGAAATTATGAAATGAAAACTTTCTTGCCATGCATCCTATCTCGACGACAACTTTTGGAAATGAATTTTTTATGACTCTGCAGGAGCAGAATGCAGCTACTCATATCTGCTTGGCTTGGCGCTTTTCTTCTCCATGCAGTTTATGTCACATGCAGTCCGGGGGAAGTTCCCCAGATAAGCGGGGAGTCCCCAGACCCCGAGGAAATTTGAAAGTAGCAACATCTTGACACGGCATAACATTAGCCAACTTTAGGGATCAGAGGGGAGACAATTCTAAGGTGGTGCTTGGCTTGTAAGCATGTAAGATTACCTTTAACATAACTATAATGTAACTAAGAATGTGTGGAAATTATTTAATTTATAAGATACGATTTTTATAAATTAATATAAATACTTTTAAAGACAAAACGGAGACATAATATTTATAAAGGGAACAGTGCGTATGAGTAATACATTTTAGAGTCAAGTTGAAACCATCAAACCCATTTTTTCTACTTTTTTCTTCTTTTAACTAGAAATTAAATTATAGTACAAGCAATATAACGTTAACAAAATGGAAAAATGTCATGAATTTATTCAATTTTCCGTTAAATAAAATAAAAACCTTGACTATTTGGTACTCGGAAAAATCGCCAACGTTAAATTATATGCACCTATATATACATCGTGGAAAAAATCCATCATTCTGGTGCGTCCAAAAGAATTTACAATAAATATGAAATGCTTTATGCCATGAACAAGATCAGCAAGCGGATGGCAGATAAGCCCCATCACTCTCGCAACTGGGACACAATTTAAAACAAAGACAAATTCGCACTTTCCCCTATATGAATCCCCGAAAGCCAACCCGCCCCCAGCCCCCACCTTTGACTCATTTCACTTTGGTGACATCTCTGGCGAAAAATGCGAAATAAAATAAATATTGACGGGCGAGTTGAGTTGCTGCAGCAGCACAGAGTTCGGATTGGGTGATTTATGTGGCATGACTCATGGGCGAAAAAGTGTAACTGGAACTGAAGCCGAAGCCAGTCTAGATTTATGCGGTGCTATATAGCTGACCAATCTGTCTGTCCGCACAGCCCCGACAATTCCCAGACACGAGGGCAAACAGACCAAGGAGAAAAATTGAAAACTTTTGTATGAAATGACATTGGCAGGGAGTGGGCCGGGCGGTGCAGGGAAGTCAAGTGGAGTGGGCCAGCAAACATGCCAATATTCTGCAGGCACTTGGCACATATAATGTAAGGAAAGTACGCAGGAGTACGTTGAACCCTTGTGAAAAAGTGAAATGCATGCAGTTACACGTGGAAAAATATTATACTGATTGCTTTTAAAATATGGAAACTATGACTTTGGGGACTATTAAAATATTTAATAGCTGCGTAAAAATTAAAGTAGGATTTTTTATTAAAATATAAGTTTGGAACGACATACACTAAGAACTCTAACTACAAATCCTATGGAGTATGACATTATATTAAGTTAATTATACAAATCAAGCGCATCTGAAGGATGCCAGTGTACTATTATTATATTTACCTAATATTACTTGCAAAGTGTGTGGCATTATTGTCAAAAAGAACAAGTTAGGATCCTTGGAAATTATATTTATATTTGTATTGCAACAGAAATAGAATATTAATTTAATAATAATAATAAACTTTGATCTAAATATTTGTTGTAAGTCATAAAAAATCGGTACTAAATGCAAATATTGTCAATAATTTAATTTTTAGATATATGTTGCATTTTTAATTGCTTGTTAATTTGATAAGGGATCAATGTTGTTGCTTTTTCTTGCCTAATTAATTTAAATAATTATTTTGTATGGTTACTTTTACCTAATACGATCCTATCTATTTTTTGCAACTGCATTTTGGTACTGACGAAATGCAAATGAGTGGGCGGCATGGGTGGCATTGGTGGCACGGTGCCTCTGGCCTCAGATTTGGCTCGCTTCGGTTTTACTTTCCGCCAGATACTCGCACTCAGATGCGAGTGCGGACTCGTATTTCGGTCACCGCGTGCGTGGAGGGGATTCACTTGTGCATGTCAATCACATTCTGACAGCAGGCGACGGCGGCGGAGGCATATAGCATACACACAGCCCATACAGAACACCTCCCCTCGACCACAGAGCAGTCTCATCCATCTAGCCCATCCACAATCCATCCTCATCTGGCTGCCAACGATGCGACGATGAGACAAACATTCGCACTTTTGATTGACAGGCTAAAACGGTCGTACGGGCAATGAAAGCGAAACACTAGACCTCTGTGATTCGCATATATATATTTTATCCGTAATTAAATTCAGCAAGTTCTCAATTATTTATGGCTAATTACATTTAGTGCAGGTGCAAATGAAATTACCCATTGAGCTAGAAAAAATGAAAGCACACACACACATTAATGACTCAATTATTAATTGGCGTCATAAAATTCTAGAAATACCCGCTAAACACCTACTAAATACGCGAAATACTCATATTTCATGGCAGCAGCGGCAGCCGCTCATAAAAACGCGCGATTTCTGTCCAAACTATTAATTAATGTACTCCGCGTAATTATTATTTTTAATGTGCGGCACTTACTCTACGCTCTGATCACTTGCATCCGACATAATTTGCAGTGGCGAGATTGGGACGAATTTAATGTGAAAATAATTTCAAGTGTCAAATGGGGGGAAAGAAAGGGGGGGTTTTTCGCTTGCTTGCGAAAGAATAATAATATTTTCATTACGAAAGCGAATTACATATTTTTTCAAAGAGCGCGTTGACAATGACAGAGTTGCATTAAGAAAAATGATCAACACGAAAATTCGCTTATTAAAGTGGCTGTAAAGAGCATGTTATCTGGCACATAAATAAATATAAAAGAAAAGCAAAATTAACTTAACCAGGATATATTTTCATATAATGACCTGATCTAATCGACGGAAAACTAATTAATTAAGTCATATCTCCACCCGATATCTATACCATTTACTCTCTCAATCATTTCGAAACCCATTTAATTTGCATAATATCCTTTTTTCTGCGATATTGCTGAGCGCGTAAATTAAGCCAAAATTACCATTTATCGTGGAATCGGTAATGAAATGCTTAAATTACAACAAACTAATGGGTTCGCACAGGGAGCTTAATATATTTGCATACATAGGCAAACAGAGTTCATTAAAAATTCATTCCAGCACACGCTACTTTGCCAACTCACTTGATTATTTAGCCGAGTTTGTTGAAAATCAATTTGGTGAAATTGCTGGTATTTATATGGAAATCCAAGCGAGCGGGAAAATAGAAAGGAAAAAATTAACAGGAATTTATAAGAAAAGTTTTTCCGCCCGCCACCGAAAACTTTGCCACAACAAGGATCAAGGGTTGGCTCTGAATGGGTTTTAAAATGATAAACTGACCCTCTCGCAGGATGTCGTCCTTATGCGTCTGCATTCCCAGACGCCCCCCAAAAGCAGAAACCCAGCAGAAACTTTTCCAGCCACATCGTCTGTGTTTTGGTTAACTTAATTCAATCAACCAAAAATTGCTTTAAAGTCGAGAATGATTAAATATTCTTGCGGCAGAGATTTCAAAGCAAACTTTAATGAGCTGATTTTTAGCAGCCGTAATTACACTGGACAAGCGAAAATGCCTTGTGGAAACTCAATTATGTACATTTAGCTACACATTTTTTGTCGGTTAGCTGCGAAAATAACAGAGCAAAAATGACTTGAACTTAGCCTCGAATATTTCAACACCCTTGAAGCACAAAATTATTAAAAGTTCGATTTTTAAACTGAAGAATTTCATATATAATTATATAATAAAGTTATAACTAAAATTCCTAAGCTCACTTTGTTATTTACACAAAAGCAATCAAAAACTATATAAATACCTATGTATATTAACCCCCCCTTTTAAGGGTATTTAAAATGTAAAAACTTTCCTATGGTTGTTCATTTAATTTTAAGTTTACCAAGCTCTGGAGAAGGGAAAATGTTGTGTGCTAAAACTTTCGGGATTTGAGGAATGGTAAACAATAAACATCTCGCTCATTTCGGTCCAGTTTTAAGCACTTTTCAGTGTCAACGGAAAAGGCTTTAAGCAAGCTGTCGGAAGTTCAACCAGAAGGATTAAAAGTTTTGCTCAAAAGGCGAAACTAAAGCTCGCCTCAAAAGAGGGAAGACAGTTGCCATATTTTCTGTGTCACTCTTTCCCTCAGATTTTTCTCTTTGTGTGTTTCCCCATTTTCTTTTGGCTCCGCTAGTATATGCTCCTCTAACCAAGTCGAACTTTTTGCCAGGCGAAAACTTTAACTGGCTCCACATGGAAATAATTTCAGCAATTTCTTTATAACTTGAGTGCGAACAAAAAGTGGAAATGTGATATACTCCTAATGACTGGCAGAGTGCTAGCTCCTGGTTTTGGGCCAGGTGGGTTAGTTACCCAAGACCAAGGCAATTAGATTTCAATGCCAGAGGCGACTGAAGTTCAAGCCCAAGGATGAGACAAGGACAAATGGTGGAAGTGCTGGAAAATGATTTATTAAGCCCATAAACTAAGGGGGAAATTAAGTTTTGCACAGATGAGTATCTTAAATGCAATTAGGAGAATTTCGATTATATTTTATGAAATTTAAAAATTATTTTTAAGTCTGTAATCTTTTTAAAAGAAAGGTTATCGTAATCCCATATGAGTACTAATTGATGTTAAACCTCTGATTGCGATTAGCCTTCGTCCAGCTCCGTGTGTAATTACTAATTTCAATTATTGGGAATCAACTACCTGCAAAATGCATGCAATTAAGCCCAGAATAATCAATCAGCAATCAAAGCCTCTTCGAATCCTGGCTAATACGAGCACACATGGAATTCTAATTATTTCTGTGACGGTCCTAATACGGACATGACATTAAAATTCTACCTGGATTAATTGGGGATAAGGTTGCAAGCATGTATAGTAAACTGAAATATTATGCATTTCTTTCTGTGATTTAGCCAACAAAATTATAGTTGAAATAACCATACCAACTTTAAGTTCTTAGTTTAATTTTAAGTATTAAAAGTCATAAGCCAATAAGTGTAAGATATAAGAAATTATGTTAGGTAAATCGAATTAAAAATTATGAAAGAATTTCCAACATTGCGTATGAGTAATATAAGTAGGTGGCATTACTTATATTACCCATACGCAATGTTAAACACTGTATTTATATTTATTGGTAATATTATTTTAAGTAAAATATAAACCAACACAAATTATTATTTAAAATTAAATAAATTATAAGATTTCGAATCAACTTGCCGCTAACAGAGGCTAATAGAGAACCCCAACGACTAACAGAGTCTGTTTGGCCAACTAACAGCCAACGAAAGTGAGAGTTCGTATAAGAGAGAAAGTCTCGGCGGCAGAGAGCTCTCGCACTCACTCTCTCTCTCTGTCTCTCGACCAACTGTTAATTGGGGGAAATTGCAGCGGGAAAGCGGCAGCAGACCGCAGCACGCATCAGGCCAATCGGCCGACGAACCTGAAAGCCGAGCACCGAGCACGCAACTGTTGGGACGAACGACTGTGCAGTCGGAAAAGTCGGGAAACTCGCATGCACTACAACACAAAATTCGCCGGCAAATGCGGCGCGCAGTATGCAAAACAATGCCAAAACGTGCAGTTCAGCAACTTCAGATACAGGAAAATAAATAATAGTACGAAACTCGAAACGAACTAACCAAAAACCAACACAAACTTCGTCAGCGGCAAAAACAAAATTTGACAAAAGTGCGCGTAACGCAAACAAAAAGGAGAAAAGTTTTGGCCGAATGCGGGGGAATGAGAGATAACCCCGACGGCTCTAGTTCTCTGGCAGCCTGCATTTAATGCAAATTAGCAGCCAAAAACGCAAGGAAAATAAACAAATAATTCGACTCCCGGCCGCATCCCATAGCCGCATCACAAATAAATCAGACAGAGTGAGAAATAACATTAGCAAGAAATCCGAGAAATTGCTGAAACGTTTGCCAAATATTTTGAGAACCTCAAAAAGTGCGTCGTGTGCCATTTTATCGAAACCAGAAGGATGAGTGGCTAGATGACACAATTTATTCTGATGGTAAGAGAAATACGGGCGAACGGGGAGATCCTGGCCACAGGAATACCAATATAACTTCGAAAATGGTCCTTTGTCAGCACAGAGAAAAATAAATGGGAATAAAGGGACTTTGAGTGTGTTTATTATGTTTTATTTAATCAATTTAAAAATCCCAAAATACTTAAAAAAATATTATAAATATTTAAATAAATAATTCCAAATGCTTTTAAATACTTATCTTAATAATAATAATCTTAAATACTTTTATCTTTTGATGTTATCGTAAAATAATAATTACTTATAGAAACAAAAGCATATTTTGGAAAAACCCAAGAAGCATCTAAATAAAAAATAAATATTAAATAAAAGGAAATTTATAAATTTTTAATATGTATTTATTTTTATTAAATTTTACTCTCCGTGTGGGCTTTTTATTTATTTCCCACCCCTCTGTTTGTTTTTTGTGTATGGTGGAATTTATCAGATAACTGAAATTTTGTGCGAATAGCAATTTGTAACTGTTGAATGTTTTGCGTTGAGAGGAAAACTCGGGGTTGGAGTCCTCGAGATGATGTGGTATGGGGTTGGGGCATGAGGAATTGGTTTGCCTGATGATGTGGAAACTGAGAACGGCTGACCATCAGTGGCAGTCGCAGGAAACCAGTAAAGGATTTTTGGGGAAATAAAACAAATTTTTGACAAATTAGGGGAAACAGGGTTGTGATGGTAGCGAAAGTTATTCAGAGTGATGTTTCTTTCGTTTGGAATAAATGCACAAATTTAAACCCAGTCAAGTTAAATAATTGTTTTGAGCATGTGAAAAATGTATTCTGAAATAAAATAATATTATTGGTAAACCACATTGAAATACAAGCGAATACTTCAACACTTTTTGTTAATTAAAAATGTAATTTCTGCCTGAGAGAGGGAAAAAACATTTTGCCAGACTTTTAATTAATTTTTAAATAGCGTATAAAGATCATGTTTTAAATTAAACTGAGCAAGAATCTATTGGTGAAAATGAGGGAAATTAATCAAACTATTACTTCTACTTTTACGCACTCTCAAAATAATAATTAAAATAATATCCTAAAAATAAAGAAAACTCGGCTCCTTTTAATTGGATTTCTAGAATCCTTCAAGTATGCTCATACTTATAACTAGATCATGGAGTCTACCCTATCTGCCCCTCACCAGCACCCGCCCATAAAGCACACGCCGAAAAGGAGATAAACCGAAGGATGAGCTCATTCAGCTAAGTAAAGTCCGCTAAAACCGAGACCATCTAACCGAACCCATCCAGCCAAGAGGCCACCTCCGCCTTTAAGCCATGGCCTTTATGGCCCAATCAAAAGGCCGTTGCACTCGCTGACTAACTGACTGACTGACCAGCTGAGCGAATGACGTGCGCTGGCCCATTCCCTCACTCAATCGGTTTTGATGGCTTGAGTCCGAATGGGAAGACAACGCAAAAGGCAAGCAAAAAAGGAGCAAGTCATGGAGGAGGAGCAGCATGAGCACGATGAGCAGGAGCAAGTGAAGCATTTCAGCAGCTGCTGCTGCGACTTTGCTGCGCAGGGCATGTAATTTGTCAGACAGATTTCTTTTAGCGCCCTAACTCCCAGTTTTTGCCATCCGAGCAAGCCGAAAAAATACCCCGCCCACATCATTGCAACAAAACTTCTTCCTTCCTGCCATTTGGCCATGCTGTTTGATATAGGACAGGGATTGCCGGCCAAGCTACTGTGTTACTCTAACTCTTGAGATTTATGATATGGGAGATTAAATATACTTAGCTTAGATGATTTTATGGTTGAAAAATAATTTAAACTACTTCTAAATCTCAAGATACTTGAACTGGAAATTATTGATGTGAGTAATGCCTTCTTTATTTACTTAAAAGGCACTTAAAACTCATTATAATTATATTATAAAATTTATTGAGCACAGCTCAAAAATTGTTTTCTGAAAGAATATATTAAATGATTTTATGAAAAGTTTTAAGTTATAATTTATGCTTTTTCAAACAACTACTTCTTTAAGTTGTCAGAAATAAGTATATAAACATTAAAAATCTAGAAAAATCACTCAGTTTTTCAATGGAAAATACAAATTTCGGAAAAGTGAAAATGGGAACACCTCAGTGCGAAGGGGATAGAAAAATAGACAGGGAAGGAGCAGCGCCAGACATTGACATTTCAGTGCAAATGAAGTGATAAAACGTAAAGGCAAAGCGGCGTCAGCTCGAAAATTGCCAAAGCGAAAAGGGGGGAAGTGAGGCGAGGCGGCAAGTCGGGAAATGGAAAATGGGTATGCCGGAGCGACAGAGACAGCGTAACCGAGTTAGAAAGAGAGGCGACGAGCGGGTCAGACAGACAGACAAAGCGCGTCGAAAATGCGTCTAATTTGATGGAAGCGATGCATGCCTTAACCTTTCGTCGGCGTCAGGCAAACAGACGTCAGGAACAACAAGAAAAACAACGACGACAGCCACCAAATGATGGCATTTCCTCTCGTCTCAAAGGATCCGAGTTAACCCAAGAACAAGAACACGAACACGAACACGACAAGTGGGGATGAGACGGGATTCAAATGGCGGAACAAGTGCCAGAGATGCTGCTCCTCTCCATGGCTGTGCAGACCCGGTAATTGATGGCCAAGGATGCACGAGAATTTCTGGAAATTTATTCATAGCACATAGAGAGCTTTGAGGAAATCTCGCTTTAAGGACTGAAGAATCTATCTAGATTCTAGTCTCACTTCTCTCAACTATAATTTAATCACAGATCTCAACGCAAGAGGCTAGGGAAAAGTTCTGCCTATCAATTTACAAATAATTAATTAAATGGCTCGAACCCGTGTTTTCAGTTATGTAGTACCAAACCCCTTTGGATAAAGTTTTCTACAGCTAATTAGAGAATTTCCCAATAATAATTCATCATAATTGACAATTCACTTTTACAACTACTCATCACTTGCGGATGGAGGGGAGTCCCCTGAACTCTTTGAACTTTCAGTGCAGCAGCGCCAGACCATAGAAAACGAAGGAAACTTTTGCAATTAATTACGGACAAGACCCCCAAACTGGAAGGGGGCCGACACGGACATCGGGGAACTTAACCTATAAAAAAAAAAAAAAATTAAAATAATAAAAGCGAACCTGATAAGCGTAGCTTTGAGCAGCTGCAATTAGCATTATTTCTTCTTTTTTTTAGAGGAAAAGGGGAAATTGAAATGCATTCCGAAAGGGACAGGATTCGACTATCATATCCAGCTGTGATGTCCCTGCTCCCCGCCTGAATTGGCCTACATAGAGAAAGAGAATTAATGAGAAAGGAACCGAGGGGAGGATGGAGACCCTGGGTAAACATCCACATCATGATAGATGAGTTAATGAGGACTTGGCCAAGGTTCCATCTGGGCCAACGGATGGCAAAACTGTCAATTAATGCGAGCCACCAGTGCCTGATGATTGGATATGTAAGGCAGATGCCCAGCTACAGGAAGAGCATGAAGCTGCAGGGGCGGAAAATGAGAAAAGTGAAGCTAACTATGTGCTAAGTAGGCGCCACTGAATTGTTCACCAAGTCCAGGGAATGTTCGAGGGCGGAAAATCGAACAAAGAGCAGTGGTTAAAAACAGGAAAGTGGGTGGGAAAACCGAAGATTGAAGTACCCTAGTAGGGAATTTTAAATAAATTTAAATTTGAATAAATATAAGAGATGTTCGAGCTATTTTTAAAATTATGAACTTGTAAAATCTATTTAAATTGGATTATTATAAATATTGTTTAGTATTGCGATCGTTTAAAATTCTGTTTACGAATTTGTTAAAATATTTTTGCTATAACAATTTATAAATACATTGAGTGTTCAGTATCAAGAATGTATATTTATTTTTAAAAATATTTTTCATAAATGCCGAAAAAGTTATAGTTTTTAATTAATATTAACTGTTGAGAAATAAAATATATTATAATACAAAATTAAAATCAATCTCCCTAAAGTACCCTGTATTGTAAAAACTAAAAACTTGACCGGAACCAGGGAAAGTCAAAGTGAAAAGGCCAAAGTTTGCCAACACATCAGAATGTTGGGACTGAAAGTCTGACAGCAACTGCCACCACAGAAATTCTCTGCTGCAAGTAGAAGTATTTTTTCCATTAGCTCCTGCTCCTGGCCACCGGAAATGTGTCTGCGCATGTGCAACTCTCGCGGCCTGTATGGAAAACTAATAAAACGAACACCTGCCCGTCATCATTAGAGGTGCAACTTTGGTCGTGTGCAATATTGCAACCTTTTTTTCCTGCACTAGGCCCCCCCGACAGGCTTCCATGACCGTGATTAATGTTCAAATTAAACAAGGCCGCCCTGACGTTAATGACGACAAAAGAGCAGCGGCGATAACAATGCCAGCAACTAAAACAAAAGTATTAGTCACACCCGAAACAAAAACAATAACAACAATGGCTTATAGTAGTAGAGATAATGGCGGGCGAGTATATACAAAAATGATTAGTCTGGGGGCTCACTCAATGTCGCAGCTGAGGCATAAAGTTATCGGAGTTGTCATAGTGTGCTTTGTTATTAATGTAATGCAAAGTAAACTATTAAAGCAGTTTAAGGAGCTCTAACAACATTAAAATTAATATATAATTTACATATTATTTTAGAGGAATTTATTCAATGGAATAAATTTAAAAAAAAATGTATATACAAATCCTTTATAAATAATAAATAAATTTGGAGCTGGAGCAGACTCTGCCAACAAAAAGTCAATAATAGATGTCACAGCTATTTTTTTATAATTTTATTATTATTTAAACTTATGAAGAAATTCATTTCTAAACATTAAGCTTATTTTTTTGTGGAAGTTCTATATATTTTTTTTAATCTTTTCAAACTTTTAGTTTAATAAAAAATCAATTTATAATGAAATATATATTAGATGTTTTGTAAACGATAATATATTATAAGTTAACTATTAGTTTTATTAAAGCAACAGAAAATAAAGAAAAACTTTTATATTTACCGACTTAAGTATAAAGAAATTCCTTGCATACTTTCTAGAGTTAAATTCTAGCAAATATTACGTAAACGGAATTATGCTTTCTTATGAAAGTTGTATTATTTTTTTTAATAGGTACCATTAATTTTCTTTAATAATAATTTTTTTAAATATTTTCAATTACTAATCTATTTAAGTAGCTGCTTATAAGTTCAACCTACTTATCACCATCTAAAAAATCCATTATTTTAAGTAACTGAATGCATAAAACTCAAGTCATCGAATCAATCAAGATGGAAAGCAGTAGGATTAGAGTTTTCACTCCATTCCAGTAATCATTTTGCATGTGAGTCAGCAGCAACGATCGATTTCGTTACGCATCCGATTCGATTTCGCAATTCAATTAGCGGCGCTGATGGCAATGACGAAATGAATGATTGCCCCATTGACGCCACCAGTCCAGCTCCAAGCCTCCATCCCTCCATCAATATCTGTGGCCTTATTGATTGGATTTCTATCGAAAAGCTGATATGATAGAATATTCAGTGACGTCGGTCGCGAGCATAATCGCGAATATAATTAATAAGTAGCTTGATTTAGTGTTAATTGGGGAGTCAACACAACGCGGCCAGATATATAGACAATATATATTATCAGGGACAGGCCACACAGCTGCCGCTGCGTGTAAAATTGCTCCCAATCCAAAGCGGTTATAAAGCAATCAATTGAAATGGGCAAAAGTTCATCATTTTTATTATTTTCATGGCTTCTGGTTAATTGAACTCATAAAATTGCGAATCAACAACGGCAACGGCAATTCTGTTGGCCATGGCTACAAAAAAAAAAACATTGCCAACACTTCAATGAGCAAAAGGCCAGAAGAATTTCGAGCAAAACGAGCAAACACCGAGAAGGAGAAACGGCAGCAATAGCAAAAATTAACAACAAAAGCAGCCAGAACAAGACGCACTAAAATGCAGAATTGGCAAATTTTGTAAACAAAATGAAAAAGGGGAGAAAACGTTGGTTAAAGGTCGACTATGGGATACCCTAAGATATCCTAGAGGTAAATCTAACCTAAAATGATCGCCACTAATCCGAAATGTAAACAAAGTTTGTTTTGGAAAACATTATTATAAAATTTTAGTTTATAATAATTCATGTTGAATAGAGAATTAAATATTTTTAAATGTATTTTAATTGCAAAACAATAGATGAAATTTTGTCTTCATTATTAAATGAAATTTTACAGGAAGAAATTAATAATAAAAGCTATGCTTTATTTTAAGTTTGTAACTAGAGCTTTGGCTTGTTTTAATAATTAAATCTTTAAAAATAAAATACAATTTTTGCAAAGCACATTTAGTCACAATTTAGTCACTCACAACTTCTATGTTTCCAATCTTTATTTTTAGAATACAATAACCTAATACCCCGATGATACTTCAGATCGATTCGAAACCAATTTGCGTGAGCAACCAAAAATAATTCGTAGAAAGCTATTAAAAGTATCTCTTGTTATTCTCTCACCACTTCAGTATTTCTAAAATGAATGAATTGACCTACTATCGGCACTAATTGATTAGATAAATAACAAGGATTATTGACCAAAGGCATGGCAATTGTTGACAACAAAATTTCAAGGTAGCTGGGAAAGACATCATAAAACAATCAGCAAAATAAATAAAAACAAAGCCGAGTATAGGAAAAACTCCTACACACTACACAACTACAAACAACTACACTTAATTGGCTATTCAGGTTACTAATTGCATCTCGCAGCGAGCGGAAAAAGAAACTCTGGCCAACACTATTCGTGTTCGGTCAATTGACCGTTTGCCTTTTTGCCATTTTCTTGATTTGTTTTCCTTTTCCATACAGATTTTCTCAATTTGCCCCATTTCTTTCCGTCGATTTATTTATTTATTTTTATCGCTGGTCAGCGAGTTGACGGCCATCAACACGTCGGGCACATCAAAAGTGGCAAGTGCCTGGAGAAATCCTTTGCAGCTTGTCCCTGGGCAATGGCCCTCCATCTACTCGATCTCCTACTTCGATATTATTTACCTAGGTAATGGCATTTGCTGACGATGACAACGCCAGTTTGTGTGATTAAATGAAAGAAGAACTTCGATTGAAGTCAAAGGTCTCTGGTTGGCGCTCTCAAGTGAAAAGTAAATAGTCACTGGCAAGGGACAGGGAGCTCCAGTCGGAATATTCAATTGGAAGGCAAACAGGGCGTATGAATGATGTTGATTGTTCGGATTAGTTGGTAGGGGAAGGAAATGCCATGAACTTTGCTCTAATTTGATTAGCAGAAATAGGAATAAATATCGGAATTTAAGCTCCTTTAACTTAAATGTCCTGTAATATAATATTCGCAAATGAGTCTTTATGTTACAAGCCACATTTCTAACCCCTAGAAATATTTCAAAAATAATTTAAAAATCAACACAATTCCGAGAATGGTTTTGGAAACATTGTGAAACCAAAATCCTGTGGTTACCTAACCCCAAAAGTCGGTGATATTTTACCCAGCATACTGCCTGCTAAGGACATCACTTCACACCGCAGCGGCAACAAAGGATTCTCGATTGGCGCCCAATTAGTGTGAATCCTTCGTGCCTGGCTGCATAAGCCATGGCATGGCAACATAATCCTTGCTGCACACTCCTCCCCCCTTTCGTAGAGCCCCAATTATATTGTCAATGGTCTCTTCAAAATTATGTTAAATTTGCCAGCGGAACTATCAGAGCATCCACACACTCGAACACATGGGTAATGAGTGCATCCACCGACAGACAATAAACACATCGAATCAGAGCCAGAACCAGAGCCAGAGGGGGCCCTGCTACATATTTCGGTGTTAATTTATGCAAATTGCAGAGCGTGTTTGGGGGGAATGCTCCGTAAATTGCACTTCGGGAGGCTGGCCCTAAGCCAACCAATGAGATCTGAACTTTAACTAAATTGTTTACGGGGGAGACTCTGTAAATTAGATTAGCGCATGGATTACCCGCGAAAGCTACGAAAACCGCATATTTGATAAACCGATTTTCACCCTTAAATCGCCTTAAATTTGGGCCTCAAGGGGTGCCCCACATTTGAGGCAAATTAAGGAGGCTTAAGTGTAAACCGCTTAAGAAACGAGTGTCCATGGAAATGATAAAAAGGAAACGAAACGAATTAAATTTGATACAATTTTCTAAAGAGGGTTTAGGGCCATGTGTGTTAAGATAAGCTTACAGACGGAAAAAAGGGGGTCTCTCTGAGAGAAACTTTAATTTAATTTCCCGAAAATTCTATAAAAAACGCTGACAAATTTTGCGGTGGCAAATCTTTAAGTTGTTAACAGATTGCATGCCATCCTGTAAATATTTTCACAACATTGCCGACTCTCTCGACAGCCTCGAATATCCGTTGGCAAATCAGTAAAAACGAAAAGCGTTTAGCATGCAATTGACAAACATTTTTCAAAGCTCCATTGAATCGAGCGAAAGCGGCGAAAAAAACGTCGGCGGGGAAACCTATAGAGTCGTGGGTGTGGCAGCAGAACAATGAACAAAGCTACATGGTAGCCGGGGGAAGGTGGCAAGTGGCAAGTGGGAAAACAGAGTGGAAAAGCGATGGCAGATTTCAGTTTTTGGCAAGCCGCCTGCAGTTGAGACCACAAAAACCAAAGGCAGCGCGAACAGGAGCTGGGGGCTGAAACAACAACAGGGGACCACATCAAAGGCAAAACCCCCAACTGGATTCTGGCCCCTCCACAGGTGCAAATATGTGTGCCAGAGTTGCCTCGCTCCTCCTCCCCTGGCAAATGAAGGGAATAGAGCAAATAGAGCGTCCAGGAGGGCCATGTAGTGCCCATAAATAAAAAGAAAGCCCACCGGAGGTGCCCCGGAGGAGGACGACCGCAAGCAAGGACAGGCGGCCGGGTGCCAGGCATTATTTCCCTGGATGGGTTAACAATGAACACCCTGCATAATTGAGCCCCGGCCAAGTGTGAGCAACGACACATCCTACCGCATTCAGGTGGTTTTTATCCCGGATGCAGGACACTCGAGGGGACAGAACTGACCGCAAACTGAGAGGGAGCCAGCAGACAGTCAATGAAATGGCCGGAAATGGAAACTTATGGCAAAGGTGGACAGCGATTAGTAAGAGCATCCTTTGAGAGGATGCCTGGTAGAGTTCAGGAGTTCGATTTCTCATTATTAAACTTAATTCAGAACTAAAACTTAAAAGCTGCCTTGTGTAATACAATATTACCCAACAAATTCTGGACTTAAATATTTATACATTACACAATATGGAATTAAGGCAAACGCTTAAAAAAAAACACCCCCCTTTTTAGGATGTTGAAAATGTAACAAAGGACGATAATCCCAACTTTTTTAGTTGTGCATTTTCTAGTGGGCGCTACTCAAACTAAAACCAACAGGTGCAACAGCAACACCAAAGCCAAGAGCTTCCAAAACAAAAGCGGCCGGGATTATAATTGCACTTGTTGTTGTCGGTTTCCGGCGTTTGTTGTGGCTCCTGTTATGTATACGAGTGTGTAGGGTTGTTGTGTTATGCAACACATGTTTTAGTGTGTTTTCATTCAGTGCCAAAAGGTCAGGTGAGTGGCAACCTGTGGCCAAAAGCCAAAAATGTGTCCCCAAAGATTAAGTGCGTCGCCTACGTAAAAGCGAGTTATCGTGTAAGTGAGATTTTAGAAGGGGTTGAGGTGGTTTGAAATTATAGGGCAGAGCTAGTGGCCACTGAGGTGAGTGAGTTTTGTTTATGTTGCACTCTACGCTCGCTGCTGGGTCCATAAACTAAAGCACCCATCTCAACCCAACCGAACCGAAGCCCAATCCTGAAACAAGGACCTCTGCCGCCCTCAACCCCCCACCCCAAGTGCTCTTGACATGCGGCTGTGCTCGTGTGTGTGTGAGTGTGTTTTGTTTGTGTTGTGTATACATGCAAATTTGCTAGTCATATTTGCATACATACACATGCAGGCTGGTACGAGCACACTGAGCGAAAAATGTCGTTAAGAATAAGGGTTATGTAAGGAGAGGAAATTTATTGAATTTAAGAAACACATAAAGATCTTGTTTAAGACAGGGTATTAGGTTTTATTTACAACAATTAAACATTCGATTCAAGGATATGGCGAAGCCATAGTGAATGAGTGCGAGTGAGATAGATAAAAGGTTTCCAATATTATTTGCTAAAACCTTCCATATTTATAAACTTATTGAAACGCACAAGGCACTTTATTATATTAGTTAAATAATTTATAGCTGAATTTGAGGGTAACGCTTTAAGAACTTGTTTTTTAAGATTTATATCGGTGGTTTATATTATTTATATATATATTTATTTATATTTAAGTTGTTATAAAATGTAGCATTTTCCTATAATTTAAATAAAGATGTTTTTATTGCGATTTTATATTTATATTTATTATATGAATATATATTATATTTATAAATTATTTTATATTCATTTTTCAACATTTTTTTTTTTCCTCAGTGCCTGCATGTGTTTAGAACTGGCTTGTATGCATGTTGTACTTGGTGTTTATCCCAAAAATTATGCTCCTCGCATGCCTCCGGGTCGTCCGTTTTTCCGCCACCCTCCCCCTTTCACTTACCCAGCCCGCCGCCCATGAATTACTTGCGCCATGTTTGTTGTTGCTACTTGAAACCAAAGCGAGCGGCTAAACATTTGCCAAGCTGTTGCCCGCCAGACGACGACGACGACTCCTTCTGGGTTTTTCCTCCTTCCTTCTGCCCTGTTGAAGCCTCTCTTCTCCCCTTTTAAGCCTTATATTCCACTGCTTGCTACGTGGCAATATTTTTGGTAACATAATCCAAACACACACAAGCAGCGACTGCGGTTTGTGTAAACTTTTGATAAAGTTTTAATTAATTAAGCGCACATTCGATAGCATCGAGCTGTGCTCAGATAAATTATGAAAATATGGAATATTAAGTGGCAATAAGAATGATCAAGGAGTGGGATTGTTATATATATAATGATACAAAAGTATAAAAATAAGGATAGCAAACCTTATTTATTTATTTAAATATTAACGGACTTTAAATTCATATACATAGTAACTTTGAATTAACACCATAATCCGGTGGTCAGTTCTGTCTTTTATGGTTAAACTCTGCAACCAAGTTAGCTTCCTAAGCTAAAAATGCTGATTTTTTATAGCCCTTCTTCACAACGTCTAGGGGTCTCAACGCATGTCCATCAACGAAAGCTGCGAAGGAAATGCATTGGAGACCCCTGTCTTGAGGGTCTCATAAAATGCATAAATTTTTAATAAATGCCGCAGCGCACACACAGGATACTAACACCGAAAAGGGAGGGGAAGAGAGAGCTGACAAAATGTGGTCAAGGGAGCGATGAGCAGATGATGGCTTCGTCACCTTCCTTTGGGTGCCCCATATCCCCAAGCTCAGCTGAGACCTCAAAATGCAGTGTGCACTAAAGAAATAGTCATGTACTTCAATCTTAGAAAATCTGTGATACAAACTATTAATTTTTTTGACAATTAATGTACGATCTATTAACTAAGTCTCCTATTTTTGATGAACACTTTAATATATAAAAGGACTTCGACTTAAAAGTTAATAATAAATTTTATCTACATAATTTTACAAGCACCATAACATCTAGGTCAATGTCCTATAATATTTGTCCTGTTATAATATCAAAAATATTTCTTAAACTAATTTTAAAATCTCTTAGAATTTTTTCTTCAAGTATATTCCCCCATATATGTGTCTCTTCCTCCCTTTCTCTCTTTTCCCCGATGAAAACTAAGTCAGCAGCTTTCCTTGGAATGGTCTCAGCCGTCTGCTGCCTGTCATCAAGTGAATTGTGCAGATACACAACTGCAGCAGCACATGTGTGTGCCCCCTGCCTTTGCCACTTTTTGTACATTTTTTGGGTGGTCCCGCCTCTCCTCCTATTGCAACCCAGGCAATCCTGCAATTTGTGCCTCCATTGCGGTTTGCCGATAACAGTTGCACTCGCAGCAACAATAAAAGCCAAACAGGCAACAGCAAAAGCAACAATAAATGTCGAACAACAATCCAGGAGCCAACGATGATGATAGCACTGGGACGGGATTGCCGTGGGGGGATTTACACCTGTCGCTGGTCTGGGATTTAATTCCTTGATCAAACAAATAACAACAGCACGTGCCACGGGGTAAATTGTGGATGGTAAAAAATACGAACAAAAATATAGAAATTCTTGGGATTAAACGATATTTTATAAAAGAACTACAATTAGGTCATTCAACGTATCAGAACTCGAATAATAATTCATAGTTTTCTTTCAAAAATACCTATTAATATGTTCCCTAACGAAATTTTAAATTTATAAAATTGTAAATAGAATAGTTTAAGGCAAGTATATAATTTAATGGTTTTTTAAACAAAGATTTCCAAATTAAATTAATTATTTGATAAATACCTTAAGTCAACAAGTATACGATTTTATTGCTTATCATATAATCATATAAACTCGAATAAGATTATATGTCTTAAGCCTCTGGCAAACATTCCCCGATTAATTGCAAATCGAAAACCAAGTGAGCTTGGTCAACAGATCATCCCTCAACCATTTGAGTCCACAAGTCCATGTTTAATTGCTCTTGGGCACAGTTTGCGGCCCACAAATATTGGGGGAATCGAAGTGGGAAGCTCTAGTGCTAAGAAAACCCAAGACCCACGGCCATTGACTTGAGCTGCATATCTTGTTGGTCTAACACAAGACAAACATGGAGATTGATGCATGTGCAATGACCAAGAAAATTTGTAAGAACTGCAAATTGCGTCGAATATACATATATACTACATAAAATGGTTATTTTATTATAATTTAATTTTTATCTCCAACTAAATAAGCACACGTGTTTGTTTGAATTTACATTTTCTAGCCAAAAGAGAGACGATATTTTCCTGTATTAAAAATTTAATTAAAATATTATATAAACTAAAAGCGGATTAAAGAAACTTTGGCCTGTCAAAGAAGAGTGTATTTTCTCGTTAAATAATTATATAAAGCATTTAAACTTAAGGTCAAAATACAATTTTTAAACGATTTTAAAGCTCTGTGAAAAGAAAATAAAAAAGTTCAATATTAAAGTTTAAGTTTCACTTTTTAAGCTATATTATCCTTAGCTTAACATTTCATTTGTTAACTAAAAATACTTAAAGCTGAAACATTTCTTACCCACATTCAAGTTAATCATTAATTTAGTCAAATTCCCAGAGCATATCTCTAGACTTTCAGCCGAAATTAGACTGTCAGAAATATGCCCAAACTAAATGTTGATTTATGGCTCTGAAATTAACTGACTAATATGCAGAGCCATTTTAATTTAGCTAAACCAAGACAGAGACATGCTGATGAAAGTTAATTTGAGCCTTAATCCCCACATGAACGCATTGATAAACTAAGCGGCTTAAGTGAGAATACGGAGGAGACCTTCAATATACTTGTATCCTTCGAGGTCAAGAATCAGGCGCTGACCCCCGACCAGGCTAGAATTTACAGAATTTTGATGAGGCAAATATTTTCACCTGATATTTGCATAAATTCCGCCCAACTTGTTCCTTACGCCTTATTTATTTATTTTGACAAAGTATGGTGTGCTGCGTTGGACGTGAAAATATTAGAGAGTTGCTGTTACTTGTTTTTGTTTGATTTGACAAATTGCGTGCAGTTAAATTTCAATTTAAATGTTAATTTGCAGCGCCTAACAAATCAAATTTAGCGTAACTGACTTATCATAAATCATGAACTCTTACAAATGAATTGGGCATTTAAATTCTCCGAAAACAGTAAACAGATGATTTATGACAAAATGTATACTTATTTTCCATAGAAATACGATGTTCTACAAGTTGTTCCAAGAAAGTTTACAGGACCCCCCAGAAAATGCCAGTAAAAGTTTTAAGAAAGTTCGGCAAGAGTCTGGCTGTGAAGCCTGAGGAGTTCCAAATAAGTAACATACGATTTGTCAGAGTCAAAGTACAAATTCAATAATTTCCCACCAAGTGTCATTTAAAGATGTTGAGTCTGGGAAGTAAGAGTGTCGATGGAAAACAATATAATTATAAAAGGAAATGAGTAACTTTTTTAAAGGTTTTATATAGAATGAACAATATGAGGGCTTATAAAAGATTTAATTAAATATTTCCACTATTAATTCGCTTTTAATTTAGAGCGAAAATTAAAACTCTGATTTAATATAAAACTAATTTGCTAAACAAAGTTAACCGCTGATTTATCTAGCAATTTAATTTCCGCCACATTTTCACGCTCTTCTAAAAACATTTTAATTAAAGGCCAATCAATTTTGACCAACAAAATATGCAAGTTTCAATTTTAATATTTAGCAACATTATACAAACAAAAAGGAGCCAATGAAAACATTTTATGTGATATTGAATTTTATTTTGCAGGACCACCAAAATGCGAAACCATAACGAGGGAAGGCGTGAGCCAGCCGGGAACTGATTAAAATAATTACATTCACAGAGGGAATTCGTGGAAGGAGGCAGACATGATTATTACCTGGCTGATGATGGGCGTTCTCCAGTTCGTTAGTGGGGACACAACGCCCGACTCTTATTTAAATACCACAAATTGGTATAATACCAATGGGAGCCTGTTCACCACGGAACTAAGCCATAGGTGGATGGCTGGCAGTAGCTCTACAATTCAGCCAGAGGAGCCGGTTTACGGGACCGACCTGCCCACGTATCAGCACTGCATAGCCACCAGGAACTCGGTGGCGGACCTGTTCACCCTGGTCCTCTACAGCTTCGTCTGCATCATTGGATTGTTCGGAAACACCCTGGTGATCTATGTGGTGCTGCGTTTCTCCAAGATGCAAACGGTGACGAACATATATATCCTCAACCTGGCGGTGGCGGACGAGTGCTTCCTGATCGGCATACCCTTCCTGCTGTACACCATGAGGATTTGCAGCTGGCGATTCGGGGAATTCATGTGCAAGGCCTATATGGTGAGCACTTCGATCACGTCCTTTACCTCCTCGATCTTCCTGCTCATCATGTCGGCGGATCGCTATATAGCCGTGTGTCATCCGATATCCTCACCCCGCTACCGGACCCTGCACATAGCCAAGATAGTGTCGGCGGTGGCCTGGACCACGTCGGCGGTCCTGATGCTGCCGGTGATCCTGTACGCCAGCACGGTGGAGCAGGAGGATGGCATCAATTACTCCTGCAACATCATGTGGCCGGATGCGTACAAGAAGCACTCGGGCACCACCTTCATACTGTACACCTTCTTCCTGGGCTTCGCCACGCCGCTGTGTTTCATCCTCAGTTTTTACTATCTGGTTATCCGGAAACTGCAGTCAGTGGGTCCCAAGCAGGCCACCAAGTCGAAGGAGAAGCGGCGGGCTCATCGGAAGGTCACACGGCTGGTCCTGACCGTTATTACGGTGTACATTTGCTGCTGGCTGCCCCACTGGATGTCCCAGCTGGCGCTGATCAACTCCAATCCCGCCCAGAGGGACCTCTCCCGGCTGGAGATACTAATATTTCTGCTCCTAGGCGCTTTGGTTTACTCCAACTCGGCGGTGAATCCCATCCTGTATGCCTTTCTGAGCGAGAACTTCCGGAAGAGTTTCTTCAAGGCCTTCACCTGCATGAATCAGCAGGAGATCAATGCCCAGCTGCAAATGGAACCGAGCGTGTTTACCAAGCAGGGCAGCCGGAGGAGGGGCGGCTCCAAGCGGCTGCTGACCAACAATCCGCAGCTGCCCCCGCTACTGCCCTTGAATGCGGGTAACAACAACTCATCGACTACGACGTCGTCCACAACGACGGCGGAGAAGACCGGCACAACGGGGACACAGAAGTCCTGCAATTCCAATGGCAAAGTGGCGGCGCCGCCGGAGAACTTGATTATCTGTCTGAGTGAGCAGCAGGAGGCCTTTTGCACCACCGCCAGGCGGGGATCGGGTGCAGTGCAGCAAACAGACTTGTAACGCAGTTTATAGTAGAACGGGAGCAGAAAACTCCATTATAATTGAATGAATTAAATGGAAATACATTTAATCTAAATAAACTTAAGGCCAGGCATTTAAAGTATGTTTTAACCTTTTTCTACCTAATACAAATTTGAGACTAAGCAGTATTAATATGTGTCTATGTCTATGAGATTTAGCATTTGATTTAATCAAAAACTCTTTGTGAATTCTAGACCGCACAACGATATACTAGCAATATCTAAAAGCTAATTTACATAACGAGAGTTAAGATATGGTACAAGATTGATTAACTTACTTAGTTCCTAAAAAAAGGTATTTTTATGATTTTATTTTAAAATTTAAATCTCCTTTTGTGGTGGAATATAATTTCCGCTCCTAGTGTTTATATTTTACTGCCAATAAAACTCTTACCTTAAACCTTACCCAATTATCTAATAAATAAAATAAAACATAGTAATGACTTTTCTTTAAATCCTACTAACCTGTTTAAATTTAAGGCGAGTTTCCTGATTTCACAATTAACCAATTAGCTAGTTAAACCGAATTATGCAATTAAAAATGAATAAGACAGGATTGCGCAATATAAGCAGCTTAGCCAGGGCCAACACAGTCAGCCAAGACACTCGTAAAAAGGCAAATAAAAAACTTTTTACGAGGGCAACCGGATTGAGGCAATGCAACTATAAAAGTCTACGCTAGTCGGAGGCTGAATTTTAATTGAAAAAATAGGAAAGCGCAGCCAAGAATAAGAACAATTTTAATTAATCTTTTCTTGCCTTAAATGTAACCAAGAGAAAAGGAAAATAAATTATTCAAATGTGTGGCTGGATAAATACTGATGTGAGGATGTCGCTATTTTTGGCGTATGAATATAAAGAAGTATATTAAATTTGTTTGACAAACAGTATCTCATGGAATGAGCTGAATATTCTGTAATTTAATCTAAGTAATTGAATTAAATTATGTAAATGTGCTTGAAAGTGTGTCAATAAAGCGACGTTTGTATGAAATATATTGTTGTGACTGGTTATTGGAAAGGGACTGTTTGAACAGGAGCATAAATTAATTCGTGGAAAGAAAGAGTCGAATTTTGGGGAAATTTAAAGACAGTTGCTTAGAAATACCTATTCAATTTAAAAGAATCTCTTTCAGGAATTCCATTTGCATTTAATGCTTCCAATGAATATAAGAGCATGATTAATTTTAGGAAAAAATATAACATTTACTAGAATAAACAATTTTATAAAATAATTCTGAGACTATAAAGTTTTTTATAATAATTTAATATTAATTGGCAATCATGGGTAATAGTTGAAAAATTTAAAATCCTTGAAAAAAATTGTAGCCCAAGATTGAAAGCCTAACTTGAATTTAACTTCGTTTAGAAAAATCCGCAATTACTAAAAAACTATTCACAGAAAAGCTAAAACCTTTCTTGCCTCCAGAACCAAGATAAACTCTCAGGAAATTTTTACGAGCAGACAATCCTTGAAATCTATTGAATCCTTTCAAGAAACCTCCCACGAATTGTATCCTTAAAACCTGCAGAACTTGACAACTTCTTACCCCAGCAGCATTCATTTGTCAGTGAACAAATCTGAAACTGTTTGTGAGCCTCGGGAGTATTTTCTGTTGCCGCTGTTGTTGATTTATTTGGATACGATTGAACTGAAGTCGAGTTAAGAGCTTTTAAGTCAGCGCACTTTGGAGAACAACCTGCCAATATATTGTATTCTGCTAACTGCACCGGCATTAAATCAAGTTTAGAAACTTGGCTTTCTGCCACTTTCCCGGCTTTCCCTTGACTTGGCTTGGCTTGGCTTGGTTTCTTGCTTTTGGCCCCCATTGATTTATGCGTTTCAGCGCGCCAGCATAAAGAGTTGCTGCCGGTCTGGTTTCTGGTTTCGGAATGGTTTCTCCAACTCAAGGTATCCCAAATTGCTCGCTCACCTGCAGGATTGCAGCCGAGAAGGGTGAGGAGTGAGAATGTTAACTCAAATATGGGGAAAAGCAATTCATTGAAAGGAAAAAATAAATAAATGGCAGCAACATTTGAGCTTTGAGCTGTTTGTTGGGGGATTTGCGTAAGCCGGGGCGGCGATGGGAAAAACGAAACGACAGCTTAGCAACTTTTTCGAGTGCAAATTTGTGAGAATTTCCTATGTTTGACTTGGTTTATTTTTCTTTCCTGCTTGGCATCTGTATCATTATTACTCTTGACTTGTGAAAGCCCCCTCGCACCCGCACTTCTGACCTTTGATGGCCCTTACATCTCTGATTCCCAGCTGGGGCTTCATCTCGTTTATTTTTTCACACAAAGTTGCCAAATTTAATGTGGAATGCATTGGATTTCTGCGGTGAATGTAACGGCTCTTGGTTTCGAAACTCGGTTTTAATTAGTTAATTAGTTTGTATGTGTTGTTGTTGGGGAAGCCTGTCCATCACCTTTATGTTTCTGCGGTCGCCTGCAGGGCAATTGTCTTACAACTGCGGAAATTGCGGTTTCCCGGTAACTCTTTGATTCGAAGGGGGCGCGTGTGCCCCCACAGATCGATTTTACCAGGTAAAGCAATCATGCTGCCTCCCAGAAGGATGTCAATGTCAAGGGGCAACTCGAAAGCCTGGCAAAAAGGGAACAACAGGACAAGTCTGAGGTCGCAACACCAAAGAGAAGCGTCATTGTCATCGGCGTCAACAAGGGGTATTGTTGGCCAAAACGATTTGAAAGCAGCTATGGCTACCAATATGGAACGTGGGCTATTAAGAATCGTAGTTAACTACACTGGCAAAGAAATGGGCAAAGAATTAATAATTAATAATTTAAAAGTAAAAATAATATGGTTATTTTCGAATATACCATAATTATAATATTAATTGAATTATTTTCCTTTAGGAACTTTTATAAATATATTGTTACTTAAAATACATAAGTACGTTTATGGAATTTTACAATAAATCTTTTTCTATCAATTCATTAAAATTTATTTAAAGCGAGGGTTCATAGTGCATTTCTCCCTTTCAAATGCATTCATTAAAAGCAGAGCTGCTCACACAGTGGCCGAAGGTATCCAAAGCCTTCGGCTTTATTTGCAGTGCAACTCCGCACAATGACCAAACCCCAGTCCCAGAGCAAAGAAGTATACGCGCAAAATACGAAACGTGACCCAGAAAAGGAGCAATAAGAGGGGGGCTTTCCAACTGGACCCTGCTGCCTGCTGCAGGATCTGTTGCATTTTTGGCTGGCGCACAGATTGCGTCGAAAGGAGCTTTGTCTGGCCGACAGCCGGCTGGAGGCTTCCGGCCGCTGAACGCGACGCCAACTGGAAATGGCACCCATCGGGTCCACTTAACCCCCTTGCCGCTGGTTCGTGTGTCTGGCACTTAGCATTTCATTATTGCCGTGATTGGATTACGCCGTAAATGCATTTCGCTGTTGTCCTCCAGGCTCCAAGCCATATACTTAAGGTCCTCGCCGCGCACTGCTGAGTGCAAATGGTCATCGTCTTCAGGGGAAAGTCTCTTCGAAGGTAAGACTAGGCAGGACATCTTGATTTCGCTAAGTTGGCGCATTGTTAACTACTGAATACGCATTCGTATTCGTATATAATTGGATTTCGGGTATAATTGTAAGGAATGGACTGCCGGAGGGCCTTATAGTTAAGATTTTAGTGAAATAATCACTAAGAAAATGGAATCTGTTCAGATTCTTACTTGCAGTGAATAATTTTTAGATTTATTAATATAAAACTATTTTATTTACTTTAATTTTTTAATCTTTTTATCACAATTAAATTTTGTAATATAAAAATCACGCAAACATTGTTTCTCTTAATTTTGTTCTCTTTTTCACCCCACTTTTCCCACAGATTTATACACATTTCTTTGATTTACGTCAAATTTATGGAAATTCTTGCAAACTACCATAAAGCAAATTTGAATTGCACCTGGGCAAGCCGTCAAAAAAAAAGGTCCCTTCGGTCAAGCCCCTGCTGCTAGTTATTTGTACGTTTTCCCACATGCGAAAAAACAGTTTCCAAACATGTTTTGACCCTACCCCCTCTCACGCTGGGATATCAATTCAACGAAAACTTTTGAAATTTCACCCAGCAGCAACTACAAAGGCAGAGGTCCTTACAGCTTCATTTAATATCGACTCTGGGAGAGACGCACAAAACAAAAACAAAAATCATAAAAAAAAGGAAACTACAAACTTTTTTGCTTACCTCCCCCATAACAGCGAAAATTGTATTTTTTCTCAATGCATTTCTTTAAATTTGTTTCGCTTGTTGCCTTTTGGCCGCATTTATTGCCAAAAGCATAACAATATTTACGCATTTAAGTCGAAAAGGAGGATAAATATATAAAACGCAGCCAAGATATTTGCAAAAGGAGAATGGAATAGCAATAAAGGAATTTGTAGACGCTACTTAAACAATAAAATGTCAAACAAATAAGGTATAAGAAAGGAATGATGGTAAGCTTAGGTAGGAGAATATTTAAATACCCTTCAAAAATTATTTTAAGGAAGGTTGAACATTTAAATAAAGGAATAATATAGTGGAATTTCTATAAACAAAGTTTTAAAAATTACCACAAATGTTTAAGAAAGTGTATGTATTAAATGAAGAATTTTCCTTTCGTATTTCATGCAGTGATTTTTAGAAAATTAAAATATAAACCAAGTTTAAGTATCAGGAAAATTATATGAGCAATAACAATTTTATAACAAACTCGGCAAGAGTATTCAAAGAGGAAAACTTGAAGGAAATGAAAGCGGAATGAAAGCGACAGACGGAAATGTATTGTGTCAGTCAAGTTATGACTCCGATGTCCAGCGACATGCAAAATTCCATTTAAGTTGGACTCACCAAAGACGCCGTGTCTAGCCACTGTCCTGGCAGATGCTGTTGACTCTCCGGAGCTGCGGTTGCTATTTTCCATGCAATTACAGGACGACGCAGGACCAAAACCCAAAGGCGACGGCGACTAACGGAAACTTGTGTAATTGATATGTGTGGCGGCAACTTTCTAATGGAGCACACGAACCCTCGCACCATTCGTGTTGGACAGTGTCGAAAAGTTTGCGGTCTTCTGAAAACCCGGGGTCGCCATACTCCACACGTGGCCCAAGATGGAAGATGGAAGTTCGACACAATTTTGGCCACTAGATCGTAATTGGTTTTGCGGTGCGATGCCTGCAGATGAAGCCCGAAGGTTAACTGCAACACGAGTTGGCAATTAAGAAAATTCAATTTGAAGGCAACGGATGGGTTATTCGATTAGGAGTCTCTGTAACGAAAAACACGAACAAGAAATGGAAATCTTGGTAAAAATTGTAAGTGGTTTTTCTTTAATTTATTTGGGATTAATTCATTTAGGTTTGTATTAAAGTGTCTGTATTACTTATTACTTATTTACAGGCAGGCTTTATTGAGTATATTATTTATTTTTAGTTATTTCCACAAAATATTTTTTATCTGCCTGCTCTGTCATTTTAAACCCATTTCCAGCAACCTTTGACCCCGGTAGGCTGCCCCGCCTGCACCCTACACCCGCTGCACCTTTAATCAACCGCCATAATTTCGCTTGACATTCCCGCGAGCATGAAGCATGCCCTCACAGAGGCCCTCCCTTCTCCCAAAACATTTAAATGCCATTTCAATTACGCGCTTTATCCCAACAGGACCGCGCACCCTTAACCCCTGCCCGATTCGCGGGGCAACGAAAGCTTCCGCTTCGTTAGTGCAACGTTTACGCACAAATTAACACGCTGGCAACTGGAACTTTTAGCGAAACACAAACGACGACAAAGGGTTGCGAGGCAAACACACAGAGAGAGAGAATGCTGAGAGCCCGGTGGATATAAACAAAAAACATAATTTCAATTTTAATGAGCAGCAGCTGGGAAATTATTCGGAAAAATGCGTTGCATAAAGCTGAGTTTCTATTATTTCTTGGAATGCACCAGCAGGAGCAGCAGAAGCAGCAGACATTCCCCTGTGAATGGATTTCCACATCACGTTGCATATGTGCCACAGAAGATGGAATGCATTTGCATTAAAACCGGAGCCATAAGTGCATGCCGATGCCAGCGGAATAAGAAATAACTAGGATATATGCGATACGGGAATGGCAGGTAGTAGAGTTTGGGTGCAATGGAGGTGAGGCCTCCACAGAAGCATACCCAACATTTTGCAGGATTCATAATTTTCCATTTACCACTTAATTGTGCCAAAAGGTTTATTGGCATTTTGAGGCATCCTTTTCTAAAGGACGCACAGTGGGGTATTGGACCCGAAAAGTGGCGATCAAATCAGGTGGGCATATTTTGGATGGAGAGTTTTTTTTTTCTGTTAGCCATGACAGAACTTAGTAAAAAAAAGTTGTTTGTTTTTAAATTAAATTATTTTTTTTATTTTTAAAATTTAAATTAATGTTTCAAAATTTGTTTTAGTATGAATTTTTTTTTTGTTTTTAAGAATTTTGTAATCAAATTTTTACATAAGAAGTTTCAAAATATTCTAGATTTTAAGGAAAAAATTTATCAGAATCGGACTACTATATCTTATAGCTGCCATATAAAAAATAGTTTAATTTATTTAATTTTCTACTAAGAATACCAAGTTTAAAAAAAAAAATCATTTTTAATTATGTATTATTTATGACTTAATAATCTTACAAAATTTTATTAACATTGAACAACTAATTTTTATAAAAACTCAAAAAATGTTCAGAAAAAATACTTAAAAAAAACAAAAAATTTATTTTCATTTGGTATTTTTAGTCTTACCCATTAATTAAAAAAAATTATTTTATTTTTACGTAAGATGTTATTTATTTATTTAATTTCGGTTTTTTTGGAAATCATTGTTTGTTTAATCTTCACTAAATGAGTAGCTATTTGTTGAAGAAGTCTCATTGGCGCCAGTACTGATCTGGGCAAGTTTTAGAAACTCAGCTGGCAGCGCAACGCCCGCGTAGTAGTGTGCGAGCTATCAGTATATCCACTAAAATTGAATTTGAACAAATTTGTGCAAATTTGTGCAAAATTGTGTGAATGAGGCGGTTAAGCTGAATATCTAGGGAATAACACCTCATTTAAAATATCGCATGGGACCGCGTGGCGCATTACTTTTTGTCTACCTAAAGTTTAAAAATGTGGAATTTTTAGCAAATTTTTTGTATTTGAAATAATTTTATTTATAAAATTGAAAGTTATAATGTTAAAAAAATATTTAAAAAATAGTTAAATATAT